>SKCR01044550.1:0-66485 GCA_019454045.1 Zanthoxylum bungeanum | reverse complement strand
AAATGACATAAGTAATGGACCATTCCGAACCCAACGGTTGAGGTCTTCCCTTGCGAGGGGTGAGTGCGGCCTTAAAAATCATTTTCCCGGTTCACACCGGGTGGCGACTCCATTTTATTTCTCTGGTTTAATCCCCCACGGGCTACTCCGTACTCCCAACCGGGCAGCGAGCCCGGAACATCGTCGATTTCTGTGTCATACAGTCTGGCGACTCCACTGGGATAAAGAATCGGCCCCGAAATAATGTCTTGTAATGTTTGTGGTTTGTGCTTTAATTAACCCTGTCTATTGTGGATTTAGGGAGTTTAATCAAAGGCAATTATTAAGGCTAGGTGATGGTTTGGTGTCTTCCGTCATTCACTACCTTTCTATAAGGAAACGTTATGAAGGCACCTAGATAATCATTATCCGTAGCTTACTGTGACAGACTAATCTAGAGGACTTGTTTTTTATTCCTGTCACTAAGGAGATAAGAGCCTAAGAGGCTTGGGTATTTAAGAGAGCTTGCTCCACCCTCTCTCTGGGGAATCTACAATAGGAAATCTATTTGACAGTAAGTCACATACCGTAACTCGTTGGCACGTACCGTAAGGTATAAAAAAGGTGCGCTCACTTGGTCGCTCGAACCCTTGAGTGGGGAGTCCTAGTTGTGGGCAATCATTCGTCAGCGGGAGCCTTTGTTTACATTCCTTTAAACCTACATGTGAACCATAGTGGTATGACCAATAAAAAATTATATCTTTATGCTTGTGTTTAGGACCATCATCATTTTGATTCAGTTGGACCTTTTGTCAAGAGATATGAACTTGTTGGGCCATTTAAACTTGGACGAGTTCATGTCCTTTGGCAAATGGGCCAAAAACTTCTAAAATACCGATGGGCCATTTTGTATTTGTGCCTCTTATCATTTGAAGTTGTTTAGTCATGTTATCGTAAAAGTATAAACTTGTTGGGCCTTTTCAACTGGGACAAGTTTGCACCGCCCAATAGTATGTTTGAATGCTTTGAAATTGTAATGGGTCAACTTATATATTCCATGCATCACATGCATACATGCATCATGCTTACCCTTTGTCTTAGCAGCCATCATAGATATCCGTTGGGTTAGGAAAAAAAACAAAGACTTGTCAAAAAGTGTTTAACAAACATGGATATTGGGAAAAGGAAACTGAGAAACAGAAAACCTTACGGCAAGGATAAAGAGACAAGCAAATGGCATTCAGCTGAAGTGTTTAAGAAAAGAAGAAGTTTGAAAGGCAATGGAAGCAGTACTTCCGGTGGAAATTGAGATACCGTCCATGCGGGTATTAGCAGAAGCAGAGCTACCTGAACAAGAGTGGGTCTCACAGAGATTTTAACAGTTGGCATTGATGGATGAAGTCCTTGCATCACATGCAGATATACCAGAAGAGATTGAAGCTGTATTTTGCCTAAAAAAAGAAGACCGAATAGTTATCTGAAGAATCAGCAGAAGACCTAACCTAACGGAATAGAAAATTCATTCATGCATGCATGCATACACATAATGTATTTGCATTCCTTTTTGTGTTTGTTCTGTGTTGTAATCACATGTTTCAGAGAAAAAAAAAGCGGCAAAGGCAAGCCAACCAGAAGCAGTAACAGTGTTATCAGTTTCAGGAATGAATCAGTGTCAGTTTCGGGGATGAGTCCCAGGGTCGAGGCCATGACGATATCAGTTTCGGGATGAGTCCCAGAGTTGAGGCCCGTATCAGCACCAGTTTCGAAAAAGAATCCCAGGGGACGAAGCCTAGATTATCAGCAGTGGAGAGGAAGAATTCCGAAGAGAGAAAGAAAAGTCTTTAATGGTTAGGCATATGTTCGATGATGATATTTTTTGCTGTAGGGAGAAACCTTAGAAACGATAAGTGCGAAATGTGCTCTCGTCCGGTATTCTGAATGGATTGATCTCGGCTAGACTTGTGAGCACTTGATTACGGGATCTCAACAGTAGAAGCCTGAGTAGTCGGCAAGATGACTAGTTAAAGAGATGATCGATCAGTGAATGACCGCTTGCCTAGATGTTCACCGTGGTTTACTTATGCTACGATATATGATATGGTTGGAAATAAAGAAAAAGTCTCTGCATTGAAAAGAAAAGAAAAATGGACCGCCTATAACCGATAAGCGTGAAACTACCCGTGGGTGAGTACTAGGACCACCATGAGGAGAAATGCTACATTAATGGGTAGGTGTGTCAAAAAAAAATGAAAAAAAGGAAAGAAAAAAGAATGAAAAGAAAGAAAAGAAAAAGACAAAAGAAAAAAGAAAAAAACCATATCATGTTGAGTATGACGAAGTAATCACAGAATGTGATTAAGACATCCAGGTTGGTTAGACCCATCGATCTGATTCTCCGAAGATGAAATCATCGAGTTGGCTTACTTAAGGAATAAGCTGTGAAAGAGCCTTGACACACACACACTAGGAGACTAGTTCAGATCACTCATTCAGACAAGCGGATCTGAGTGTATTGAGTACTTTGAAGGTTCTCCAGTTTCGACGCGAAGCATCCGTTGAGGATGAAAATATGCTTAGCTATCAGGATTATCTCATGAGAGGCAGTACAATATATTGGAATGAACCATCACATCATCAGCATCAGTTTTGGGAATGAGTCCCAGGGGCGAGGCCCACACCTGCATCCGTATCAGTTTTGACGGGTATGGCACTCTGGGGGCGAGGCCCACACCAACATCAGTATCAGTATCAGTTTTTCCGAGTATGGCACTCTGGGTATGGAGACACATCAATATCAGTATCAGTTTAGCCGAGAATGGCAATCCGAGAATGGAGCAGGGTTCGAGAATGAACAAGCCGAGAATGGAAATCCGAGAATGGCAATCCGAGAATGGAAAAGGATTCGAGAATGAACAAGCCGAGAATGGCAATCCGAGAATGGAGTAGGGTTCGAGAATGAACAAGCCGAGAATGGCAATCCGAGAATGGAGCAGGGTTCGAGAATGAACAAGGCGAGAATGGCAATCCAAGAATGGAGCAAAGTTCGAGAATGAACAAGCCGAGAATGGCAATCCGAGAATGGAGCAAGGTTCGAGAATGAACAAGCCGAGAATGGCAATCCGAGAATGGAATAGGGTTCGAGAATGAACAAGCCGAGAATGGCAATCCAAGAATGGAACAAGGTTCGAGAATGAACAATCTGAGAATGGAGCAGAATCTGAGAATGGAGTAGAGTTCGAGAATGAACAAGCCGAGAATGGCAATCCAAGAATGGAACAAGGTTCGAGAATGAACAATCCGAGAATGGAGCAGAATCCGAGAATGGAACAAAATCCGAGAATGGAGAAGAGTTCGAGAATGAATAATTCGAGAATGGAGCATAATCCGAGAATGAAGCAGAGTTTGAGAATGAACAAGCCGGGAATGACAATCCGAGAATAGAACAGGGTTCGAGAATGAACAAGCCGAGAATGGCAATATGAGAATGGAACAGGGTTCGAGAATGAACAAACCGGGAATGACACTCCGAGAATGGAGCACAGTTCGGGAATGAACAAGCTGAGAATGTCAATCCGAGAATGAAGAATGGTTCGGGAATGAACATGCCAAGAATGACACTCCAAGAATGGAACACAGTTCAAGAATGAACCATATCACAGTAATGGTTCGGGAATGGACCACCTCACAATAACGGTTCGGGAATGAACTACCATCATCAGCAGTTTTGGGGATGAGTCTCGGGGGCGAGGCCCATATCAGTATCAATTTTGGGGATGAGTCCCGAGGGCGAGGCCCACATCATTATTAGTATTAGTCTTGTCGGGTATGGCACTCTAGGGGCGAGGCCCACATCATTACTAGTATCAGTTCTGCCAGGTATGGCACTCCGGGTATGGAGATACAACATCAGTTCTGTCGGGTATGGCACTTCGGGTATGGAGATACAGCATCAGTTCTGCCTGGTATGGCACTCCGGGTATGGAGATACAGCATCAGTTCTGCCGGGTATGGCCCTCCGGATATGGAGATACAGCATCAATTATGCCGGGTATGGCACTTCGGGTATGGAGATACAGCATCATTCTACCAGGTATGGCACTTCGGGTATGGAGACATCGATATCAATTTTTCCAGGTACGGCACTCCGGGTATGGAGATATCACTGCGACACTCTAGGTATGAAGACGCAACCGCGACACCTCAGGTATGAGGTTTAGCCTGCCAGGTATGGCACTCCGGGTATGGAGATATCACTGCGACACTCTAGGTATGGAGATGCAACCACGACACCTCGGGTATGGGGTTTAGCACGCCGGGCTGGCACAACAAAATCAACTCTGCGACACTCTAGGTATTGAGACGCAACCGCAACGCCTCGGGTATGGGGTTTAGCACACCGGGTATGGCACAATAAAATCAACTCTGTGACACTCTAGGTATGAAGACGCAACCGCGACGCCTCGGGTATGGGGTTTAGCACGCCGGGTATGGCGCAATCAATTTAACATAACACAACACAACAAGCAAGTCAGGTGGCAGCTGGCGAGCCAGGTAAGTCAAAATGCATTGCACGAACTTTGATAGGACTGTCATTGTCACACACTGCACAAGTCCCATCAAAGTGGGGGCGACTGTAGGCACTGCATTTTTGCATGTAAATCCCGATGATGAGCCTCGTACGGAGGCACTACCTTTTAAGTTACGGAAGTCGCGGAAAATGGACGTCAGAAGGAAAAAAAATCAAGAATTGACATCTTGATGAATTTCATTCGCTTGTTTAGCTTTGGGTTTGCTCGTTGGACCTCCATTTCAAAATCATCCTTGGCCAAAACCCCCGCAAGCCATACTTCCTTGGCCCAAGCACCAAAGCCAACGTGAATTACAAGCTAAAAACCAGCTCACTCACAAACAGCACACATAAGCCACCTAGCCTACTCAAAAATCAGCCTTTCACGTTAGCCACACCATCGCCAAAATTTGCCTCAACGCCACTGCCCTCCAACAAGCCTTCAACACACCTCACAAATCTGCCTAAAACTACCGCACCTTGGACCCAAAACTGCCGCATATTGGACCCTAAACTGCACGCATATTTACCCCACTACACACACAAAAAACTACCACAAAAAGCCCCACTGCACTGACCAGTTTTGACGCATAAATACTCCCCAAAACAGTCCTGAAACTGACCCAAAACTACACAAAAAACTGCCCAGAATTCCCCTAAAAGATCACCAAAATCGCAGCCCCTTTACCCCTCCAAACACACCAGAACAGTCCCCTAAATTACCAAAAAACATTGACCAAAAAATACAAAAAAAAAACAGCAGCAAAACGGAGTAAGAACAGCAGTCCGAAACAGCAAAACAGCGAGGAAAAATGTTGGATTAGTGAACCGGAAGAGTTGCGGAGCATCAACCCTTCCGACGGCCGTGTAACACGCTTTCGAGAGACGACAAAAGAGGTTAGACCTGAGGGCACCTTCTTTATTCATTATCTTTTGTTTCTTTTATTTATTTTAATATATTATCGCATGAGAGTCGTTTATTGAGGCATGATGTGAATTCTGGATGTACGGAATGTGTGTTCTCTTTTGTGGTATATCGGATGGAAACTCGGACGTAAATTCCGTAGCCGATTCCGAATGGATGATATTGCGGTTTGCACTTGGGACACAATGCCACGTACCGCTTGAGAGATACGTATTTCGTTTAATCCAAACTTGTATTTGAGCATGATGTAGTTAATAGATTATTTATTTATCTAAGCATGATTTAGTTGTTTATTTTTAAGCATGATTAGTCATTTATTTTGTGTTTAGAATTTGCATTATGTATAGGTTGTTATTTGTTTTCCGTATTATAAGTGAAGCATGTTCATGAGGTTGCCGTGTGTCATTGTATGTTTGCCGTGATGATGACTTACATTTCAAGCATGCGAACTTAGTCATAGGACTTATTTTGATGAATGTGGACTAGGTCTAAGTTACCTTTGAGCATATATGTTGAGTAGATTCGGTTAGTTTATTGCACATATCATATCATTACAAGTGACATAAGTAAGGGACCATTCCGAACCCAACGGTTTGAGGTCTTCCCTTGCAAGGGGTGAGTGCGGCCTTAAATCACATTTTCCCGGTTCACACCGGGTGGCAACTCCATGTTATTTCTCCGGTTTAGTCCCCCGCGGGCTATTCCGTACTCCCAACTAGGCCGCGAGCCTAGAACAACGTCGTCAAGTTCTGTGTTCTACACTTCCCTTGAAGTCCCATCCACGTTTTTTTTGGTTTGAAAGAGATGAATGAATAGTGTGCTATTTATAAATAAAGGGGTTGATTTTTTCTGATGAAGTGAGTGGCTAAAAATTTGCCACATCACATAAATCTAGTATATTCTCGAAATTACTATAGCAGCCAAGGCAATCGCAATTTTTGACTTAGTTTTTGTTCGAATTTGGAAAAATATTTCACATGAAAGTTATAGGTCTCGATCTTAGCTTTCCGAAAATATAAATTTATAAAAATCAGAGTTCATATGAAAATGTTATGGCCCGATTACTAAACGTTATTCGAGATGGAACGTAAACTAAGTTCCGCATCAAAATTTCAAGGAATCTTTTGAATGTCCCAAATGTCATTTTATGAGCACGTACTTGTTCGAACAGGATTTATATCAAGTATTATGCCTACGAATCATAACAGTCGTCAGGCTCTGGTATCGTATGAGTCGTCAGGTTCGCCGAACGTTACAATAAGAAATTGAAGGCATACTCATCTCCATCTCCAGGGGATCTGATGCTAGCGTCCTCAAATTCTATAAAAGAGACATGGCTTCGAAGCCTCTCTTTAGAGATCTATTTAGTAATCTCTCGAGCCTTTCCCATTCAGAGAGCAGCAACTGAACGATGAACCTTCTAACGGTTAATAGTTTCTGCCCCATAATCCCAAAAGCACCAAGAGTACCACCTCTTTCCATCGTCTCTCCTAAAGCCTGGATCAGACTCGGAATCAACAACTGAACTCCCCAAGTGATGTACAACCTCTGACAAATTTTAAAAATCCAGAACCTTCTGTGAAACACCTAGGGGATGAACTTCCCAAAATATGCGTAGCATGTAGGGCGGAATGGGACGACCGCAACAAGTTCAGAAGGATAGAACCTTGCATGCCAGGACGTTCCAACATCTGCGGTTAACTCTATAACAAAAGAGACATAACCTTCTTTATATTTAACCGACCATCGACGTCCAATGCCTTCGACACAAGGGTGACCAAGCCCACCAGTTTCATGAGGCTGACATCCTTCCCCAGCTAATAAGTGCATGAAAATGCACTTTAAACATCATTAATTCAGCTTTATTATCAAGTATTTAATCTTAATTGTAGTTTATTTTATATTTTATTATTCGAAAGCAATTGAAAATAGATCTTCGAGCAATTGTACGTGTTTTGGGACCTCACGGACGCATTGGAAGCACACGGGAAGAGCGAAAAATGTAGAAAGCATGACTCCAGAAATTATGTCACGAGTCGTGACGCCTACTTCCCACCGCTTGGCACCGCGATGCCATTTTGTGGCATCGCAGAAGATCCTCATAAGCTTAATTCGGTCGTATCTCATGCGCATAAGGACTCCGGGACTTCCCTATATATACCCAAGCTCGTCCAAATCCCTAAAAAATGAGAAAAAAATACACAAAAATAGTTAAAATCACATATTTGAGAGAGAAGAACGAAGAAGCTTTAGGCCAGACAGGATGTCTCTTCGATCCTTTCAGGTTATGTCTTTCTTTTCTATGGAGAACTAATCTTCTAGGAAAAGTTCTGGATGAACTATTGTACTTAACTTCTTATATTCATGTTTTTGATTCATGAATGATCTTCAACGTTTAATACAATTGATATTTCGTTATTCTCAATTATCTTTTGATTTATAATCCAAATATTGTGTTTTACTAATTTTCATATAGGAATAGTCGTGTTTTTTTCTATTTGTGATTGGGGAACCCAATTGTAACTGGTATTGTTGTTTTATGAATTAATCTTCTTCTGCAGTATTACTTGTGGGTATATTATCGACATTAGATAGGTCATAATGATAACATTGTGAGCTGTTAACATAGAGAAAGTAATTCATCGATTACCTTAGAATTTAATATGTTTTGAATTGAAATATCTTCCGATTGTTGGTTTGGGAAATGAAACCCTCAATTGAGTAATAAAAGGAATCAACTACTGAATAGGGACTTGATACATGAGAGATTCCCAACGCTTTGCTGCCTTTCTCTACTGATAATTCTTACATTTTCATAGTTTTTTTTACATTGCCAATTAAATCTTTTCCTTTAATTAAGTTATTGCTAATGTTCGTATTAAGTGATTCAGTTCCTTCGTAACTATTTCTCTGAGGAATCGACACCCCAACTATACTGTGATAACCGCAAGTACTTTTTGGGTGTAATCAAATTTTGGCGCCGTTGCTGGGGAGACGGTGTACGATCAAAAGGAGAATGTTTTCTTGGTCAACAACAAAGCGGTAACTTCGTTCCATCTTTAATTTTTATTTATTTATTTTATTTCAGTTTTAGTTTTAGTTTAGAATTTTGCCTTTTTTTAGCTTTAAATCTTTTATTTCTGTTTCTTTTTTTATTTGTGTTTGAGTGCATACCTAGACTTAGGGATCGTTTTGGTAGATTTGTTAGAATAGAAGATGAAGATGAAGATTCAGAAAATCTATTTGAAAACCTTTTTGCCACACCACCTAGATCTAGCACACACAACATGAGTGATTCCGAGAGGCAATCCTTTAGGACTCTTGAGGAATACCTTCATTCCACTCGCACAGCTACACTATCATGCATAATGTTTCCTCCTAATGCACCACATATAGACTTTAAACCTGGAATGATACAGTATCTCCCAACTTTTCATGGTTTGCAGAATGAGAACCCTTATGTGCATATTAGGGAGTTTGAAGAGGTTGTAGCAACCTTCCATAACCAATTTGGGACTACAGACACAATTAGACTTAAGTTCTTCCCTTTTAACCTTAAGGATAGAGCTAAAAGCTTGTATTCTTTAAGAATTCGTTCAATAGGATTTTGGGGTGAGATGACACAAGTATTTTTCAATAAATATTTCCCACAGCAGAAGACTAATGCTTTGAAAAGACAGATCTCTACTTTCTCCTAGAAAGATAGTGAAACCATTTATCAAACTTGAGAGTGGTTTAATGAGATGTTA
This sequence comes from Zanthoxylum bungeanum, assembly GCA_019454045.1. NCBI lineage: Eukaryota > Viridiplantae > Streptophyta > Magnoliopsida > Sapindales > Rutaceae > Zanthoxylum > Zanthoxylum bungeanum. The sequence goes on along the minus strand of SKCR01044550.1, from coordinate 57,265 downwards.
GCTAGTTGCCCTCACCATGGGTATAAGAGTTGGTGCTTAGTGAGTTATTGTTATGATGGCCTAACCGCTAGGGAGCGCCAATTCGCTGAGACGATGTGCAATGGTGAGTTTATACGAAAGGACCCTGATGAGGCATTAGAGTATTTAAATGACCTAGCCGAAACATATCACACTTGGACTGGACCTAATGCCATGAATAGTACTGATAGGACACGTTCCACTCCTTCTAGCAGAGGCATACACCACTTTAGGGAAGAGGATAGTCTTAAAGCACATATTGATCTATTAACTAGAGAGATATGAGCTTTAAAAGCCAAAGATAGCAAAACTATACATGCGGTAGTCTAGTTAGAAACTCAAGGGGTATGTTTTATATGTAAGGGGATTGACCATCTGGCCCAAGAGTATCCTTTATATGGTGAGATGAGGGAAATATATGAGGAACAATGCAATACCTTAGGGATATACAAAAAGTCGTATACACCTTATTCGGATACTTATAATCCTACTTGATAGAATCATCCAAATTTTAGTTGGAAACATGAGTCTCAACAGCCTACTCAAACACCACAAACTAAAGGTTATGTTGCCATCTCATATCACACACTTGCCATTCCTAGAAATTCTTTAGAAAACATTGTGCAAGCATTTGTAGAGGCCCAGAACAAAACTAATCAAAGGTTTGAGTCATTGATAGCTCAAGTGGTTGAAGAAAATAAGGAGATAAAGAGTCAAGTCTCTAAATTGACTAATGTGTTAAGTGTGCAGGAGTCAGGAAAATTCCCATCTCAGGCGCAACCAAATCCGTAAGGACAACACATGGCACAGGCTAACCATGATGCATCCAATGTAAAAGATCTTAATGCCATAATCACTAAGAGTGGTAAAGAGATAGGCTTGTAGGACACCTCCAACATTATAGGTGATACTAAAGATAGTATTACAAATATTCCTCAGGAAGGACAAGTGACACAGAGCCCAGTTAGAGTACATTTCCCTCAAGCTCTTAGGCCTGTTGAAAGAACTATAGACCATAATGGTGAGATCCTAGAACATTTAAAGAAAGTAAAAATTAACCTTCCTCTGTTACATATGATCAAACAAGTTCCCACATATGCGAAGGTTTTGAAGGATCTATGCACTTTGAAGAGAAAGCATCATGTGAAGAAGAATGTATTCTTGACAGAGCAAACAAGTGCAGTAATTGAGCAGAGGACTCTACCAAAATATAAAGATCCAGGATGTCCCATTGTTACTAGCCACATTGGCACATATGAGTTTGGTCAAGCTTTATTAGATTTAGGTGCTAGTGTTAATCTCATGCCATCTTTTATCTAAATACAGCTAGGAGTTGGAGAGATTAAACCTACATCTGTGGTTTTACAGTTACCTGATCACTCTATCAGGACACCGCGAGGAGTAGTTGATGATGTTTTACTATAAATCAATAAATTCTACTATACTGTTAATTTTCTGATTTTAGATACTCAATATGTGGTTAAAACTGAGACAAAAGTCCCAGTCATCTTAGGTAGACATTTTCTTGCTACAGCTAATGCCCTTATTAATTGCAGGAATGGTCTCATGAAGTTATCATTTGAGAACATGACACTAGAAGTGAATATCATTCATATTGAGAAACAACCATGAGATGATGATGAATATCACCACACATATCTGATAGACATAATTTTTCCAGAAATAATTGTAGGACCGAAGTGAGGTTTACCGCTATGCCTATGATGCCCGACGACCATGACACTGTTGGGCTCGCAGCCCGTAGAGAGTACGGAGTAGCCCACGGGGGACTAAATCAAGGAATAAAGGAGTCGCCACCCAGCGAGAATTGGGAAATGATTTAAGACCGCACTCACCCCTCGCAAGGGAATACCTCAAACCATTGGGTTCAGAATGGTCTCTTACTTATGCCAGTATAATGGACGAGTTCACACAATGGTATAACCAAGTCTTATGCAGCACATGTAAGATAATTCAAATAAACACACAAATTTTCATACCCATAAACATGAATATAAATAAGAGCAAATACATAGTTCCAAAAGTAAATTTAAATAAAGAAGTACGATAATGTAAATTATAAAGAAGGTAAAAAAAACGTTAATAATAAATGCATATAATTAAACGCATAATACAAAATAAATAACTAAAGAGACAAAAATGCATAAAATATAAAGAGAGAGATTGTCCAGTCTGTGTGCGTTAGCGTTCGTAAACGCGTTCGAACTAAGTGTTCCAGAGAGTTCACGTTCGTATAGCGTTTGAGAACGCGTTCGAACGGAGTGAGGCAGAATGCATGCATTCGAGTTGCGTTTGAAAATGTGTTTGAACAGAGTAAGGCAGAATGCATGCGTTCGGGTTGCATTTGAAATGCGTTTGAACATTCTTACAAAGATAGCATCAATAATGACATAAACATGCATATATCGATATTTCTCGAGCGATACATGGAGTTGTATCCCAAGTACAGACCGCACTACAGTCCATTCGGATTCGACTACGGAATTTATGTTTGGGTTTCCATCCGATATACTGCAAGGGATAATACACACGATCATTAATGTAATGTAAACGGACATAAAAAATATATGTGAAATAATATAGCAAAAAATAAATAAAAGTAAAAGTGAGACGATAAAATAAATATGATAAAATAAAATAAAGATAAACAGTAAAATAAATGTGAAATAATGAAATAAAGATAAATAATAAAATAAATGCGGAATAAGAAAATAACAATGAAAGTAAATGAATAAATAAATAACAAAACAAAAAAAATAAATAACGGAACTTCAAAGAAAGATGTGACCAAAAGATTTGGCCGTCTTTGATGTAGGACCTCGCATACCCGGTTGGACGTATTTCTCGTCCAACCAGGCATGCCGCGTCCAGAACAAAATAAATGCAGTAAAGGGTGCCCTCAGGTCTTACCTTTTAAGTCGCTTTCTAGGAAGTGCGTTAGGCCATCGCTGGAAGATTTAAAACTTGTTGTTTTTCTGGTTTGTTGATTCGCTGTTTCTTCTCGCTATTTCGCTATTTTGGGCTGCTGTTTTTACGGTTTTTTGGACTGTTTTAGGCTATTTTGGACTATTTTTTGGACTGTTTTAGGGACTAATTTGGGCTATTTTTCGACTATTTTTTGGACTGGTTATTTTGTGGTTTAGGGGGCTATTTGCTCACTGGTTTTGGTGTTTTGCTTTGTGTCGGTCAAGTGGCTTAGTTTGGTTGATGTTTTGTGTCGGTGGTGGGGCAGTTTTGTTAATGTTTTGTGTCGGTGGTGGGGCAGTTTCTTTGCTTTGTGTTTTGGCAGGGTTGGCTTGATTGTTATTTGTGTGTGTGTGTATGAATCGTGTGTGTCTTGTTTTGTGGGCTGATGTCGTGTGTGTGTCTTGCTGTTTGCGGCCAATCCAAGGAAGAGAAGAAGAGTCGTGTGAGTGTTTTGTTTTAGGTTTTTTGTTTTTTCGATCTTGTTCACATTTGTGTCTCTAGTGTTGGTGCCGTGAAGGTTGAGAGAAAGTGTGAAGCCGTGTGTGTGTCTGTGTGAGTTGGCCGTGAAGGTTGAGAGAAATTCCACTAGGGTTTTGGCCAAGCTGCATGGATTGTAGGGTAATGGGTCGGTTGCAGGTGTTTGGGCTTGTCTGAGGATAAGGTTTGAAACAGAAACTGACTGAGCAGTTCCGAGGTGGGCTAGTGAGTCCGAATCCGATGAGGGGTTAATTTTGGAGGCTTTCTTTCCTTCTAGCATTCGTTTCCCACGACTTCCGTAATTTTTCAGGTAGTGCCTCCATACGAGGCTCATCATTGGGCTACAAGTAAAAATACAGTGCCTATAATAATCTCTACACAACATGAATCTAACCCTCCCGAACTGAAAATTATCCCAAAGAACCATAAGAAGAGGAAAAGAAGAGTTAGTGCTCATTTGAATATGATCCCTGGAAAGTTAAAAAGGTGGGCGAGCCAATTTAGCCATGTGTGCGGCCTAATATTTCAACCATCAGTAGACCATGGGGGATCCGTGGATGAACTACCACAGCCAGACAAAAACTCTTTTTCATTTCTTAATCAACAATGGATAACGAAGAAGAAAGAACATGAGATTACCTGGTCCGCTACGTGGAAGCCACCATGACCACTTGGGTGGTTACGTCTGGCTGAAGACATTAAACTTAGCGCTAGCGGGGAGGCAACCCTTGCATTTGATTATTTATTTATTTTTATTTTATTATTTTCTCTACTTTAGTATTATTTTATTGTGTGATTATTACTTTTTTATTATTTGCATGAGTAATTATGCAGGTGTTAGCGCAACCCACACAGCCCACACAACCAAAGTCTTACCAGCAGGAGCCTGATCAACTCCATGCACAGTAGTGTTGTTCCTCACTCTTTTTTTCCTTATGATTATCTTACATTGAGGACAATTCAAGTTTTACATTGGGGGTGTATGCATGCTAATACATGTTCTAATACCTATTATTTATAAAAAAGAAAAACAAATTAGTCCTTAATAGTAAAGCATAAGTCCAATGATGAGTATTGTTTCTTCAGGATGAGATATTAGAAACGATAAGTTCCTAATATACTTTTATCTGATGTCTTGAGTAGTTGATCTAGGTTAGACTTGTAAGCACCGAACTATAGGTTTTTAGCAGTGAAAACCTAGGTAGTTGGCAAAGTGACTAGTTGAAGAAATTGAATGTCGATGAATGACCGTTTGCTTAGATGTCTATTTTGATTTACTAGTGTTATGATGTATGGTATGGTTAAAAATAAAAGTAGAAAGAAAAAGTTTTGAAAAAAAAAAAGAAAGAAAAAGAAGTTAAACCACCTATAACCGATAAGCGTGAAGCTATCCATGGGTGAGTGTTAGGACCACCATGAGGAGAAATGCTACCTTAAAGGGTAGGTGTGTTGAAAAAGAAAAAAAAGTTGAAAAAGAAAGAAAAATAAAATCATACCATACTGAGCAAAGAAATGCAATTACAAAGCATATTTGAGATATCTAGGTTGGTTTGACCCATCAGATCCCAATTTTTAAACGAAATCATTGAGTTGGCTTACCTAGAAGTCGAGCTGTGAATGAACTTTTACACACACACTGTGAGTCTGGCTTAGATAATTTTTTCAAGAATTTGGATTTGAGTTGCATTGAGTACTTTGAAAGTTCTCTGATTTCATTGCTATGCATTCTTTGAGGACAATAATATGTGTAACTATTGAGACTATTTAATTTTGTTATTTTTGCATGATTGCATATGTTTTGAATGACGTTTGTGGGTGTCGTCACTGTAAGCCCTCACGAGACTATAACTCGTCCATTAGGGCTACCTAGGGGTTTAAAGGCTTATTGCATACGCTAAATGCAATCATGGTCCCTACGAAAGTGGCCTAGATAGTTTTTATTTATTTCCTTTTAATTTAGTTTAGTTTACATTTTCTTTTTGCTCTTGAATTTCTAGGGACTAGCAATAAGCTGGTTGGGGATTGGGATAAGTGCATGAAAATATACTTTAAACATCACTAATTCAGCTTTATTATCAAGTATGTAATCTTAATTGTAGTTTATTTTATGTTTTATTATTAGAAAGCAATGGAACATGGATCTTGGAGCAATTGTACGTGTTTTGGGACCTTACGGACGCATCGAAAGCACGCGGGAAGAGCGGAAAATGTAGAAAGCATAACTCCAGAAATTATGTCACGCATCATAAAGCCTTCTTCTTGGGGTCGTGACACGCCTTCAGTTTATCGCCATAGAGAATTACCGAGAGTTAGGGGCCGTGACACCACTTTCTAGCACCGCGGCAGATCCCCAGAAGCTTAATTTGGTCATATTTCATGCGCATAAGTACTGTGGGACTTCCCTATATATATGATGAGTGACATTTATATCACTATTTCCCACTCATTTAACTTAATATTTTGTATAGTTTCTTGAGTTTTATGAACGTTTTGATGTGTTTTATTGTTATTTTGCAGATAAATAAAGTTTGGACAGCACTGGAGGCAATTTGGGGCAAAACCGGACAAAAATGCGTCAACAGGGATATTTCCGTCTTCTGCGTGTCGCGACGCAGGAGCACTGCGCGCCGCGACGCCCAGAGTGTGCCGGTTCTGCTAAAATGCGCCATGGTCAACGGGTCAACAATTTGAAAAGTTTGACTTTGCTAAAATGCGCTGTGCCACGTGTCACCATCACAGCCGATCTGCTAACGTGCGCCGTGCCACGTGTCATCATCATATGCTGCCGACACTCAGACTTGACACGTGTCGCCTCGTCATCAGCCATGTCAGCGGTCAACGAGTCAACCTTGCCACGTGTCATGCCACATCATCGTCCACGTCAGCAGGTCAACCGAGTCAACATGCCACGTCAGCCTCAGCCAATCACAACTTGACACGTGTCGCCACGTGTCGCAATCCTATTGTGCCGACAATGCAACACACGCTACGCCACGTCATCGCCACGTCAGCGCCACGTCATCGCCACGTCAGCATGACGTCATCACAATAATTGAGAATTAGCCGCCTTGACACGTGTCAGTTGTACAGTCAGCCGCCTTGCTACGTGTCGCCGTCTCATTGTGCCACGTCGACATTTGAGCGTCGCGACGCGCAGCGCCTTAGAGTCGCGACGCGCGCACAGTGACCAAACAGTAAAATTGTTTTGCTATAAATAGGCCGCGAATTTTCAGTTTTCATAACACCTTTCTCTCTCTTGATTTCTCTCTCTAGAGAGAGTTTCTCTCTCTAGAATTTTTATTTTTATTTTTTAGTTTTTTTTATTTTAGTTTTGTAAATAATTTTAATTACTTTTTGTAATAATAGTAATTTAATTTTTACTTTTTACTTTTTACAGTTTTTACTATTCACCATGTTGAAATAATTTCCTCAGCTAGGGTGAAAGGTAATTCTTCTACTATTGCTATTTAGATTAATCTCCCTTAAAAATAATATATTAACTAATTAAAATATTGACTTAATAAGGAATACCGCTATATTGGTCGGTTGGTAATTTAATTTTAATCTGTTTTAAACCTGACTAATCAAAGATACCGCCAGACTGGTCGGTTGGTAAATTTATTTTGGTTCCGCCTTAATGGCTGGTTGGACTTAATTTGACTTAATCTGGATACCGCCAGACTGGTCGGTTGGTAAATTCAACACAAGTTTATATATTATTTTATGGGAGATATCTAAATTAGTAGTAGTAAAAGTAATTCCTTTTACCTTAGCATTTTATTTTATTGTAATTTACTTTTCAGCATTTTACCTTATGTCATTTTATTTTATGTATTTTATTTTTATAGTCCTAGTTATGTGTTAGTTAATTAGGGGTTGTGATGACTTTTAATATCACAGGTTTATAAGGGATTATTTTATAGTTGGGTAATTTAAAAGTTTATTTATTAAGTCTTAAGCTTAATGCTTCTTGTTGTCTGATCACCAATAAGATTGAAATGGTAAATCTAAAATGAACTAGACATAGGGATTTTAGGTTTCAGCCTTAGACTTAATAGCCCACGATCTTCCTTGAGGATAGATAACCCTTTAATAGATTTCCTTACAGGATAGGAATATACCTGTCGGGCGGGGGTAGCCATAATTGGAACTTAGACTTAATGAATCCAGGTAATGTGGTTGACATAGGAATATGGTTTATTGGGTTATACTGGGTATTTGTAATTGACCATCGGAAGAGGCTTTTACATAATTTAGTGTTCCAGGTTAGTAAACTGATTTATTACACAAACATAAAATAATCACTTCATCTTTTAAATGATATTAAAAGAAATCACAACCTTAGATTTTTGTGTCTATTATTTTCCTTAGTATTTTCTTTTATCTTTTTATTTATTTAGCAAATCTTCAATCAACCAAATCAATCAAGCAATCAATTCTATTCTCCCTATAATTAGATATTTGTAATTAAATAGATTCAACAATTAATAACAACAGTAGGAATTAAGTCCTCGTGGGATCGATATTTTTATACTACTTGAACGATACGTGCGCTTGCGTTATACGTGTGTGTTTACGCCGGTCAAGTTTTTGGCGCCGTTGCCGGGGACTTATATTTCTTGAGTTGTTAATTTTGAAGCTATCTAATTTGCTTGTATCTAATTTTCTTTATTTTTATCTGTAATTTTTATTTCTTCCTTTTGATTTCAGGTGACTTAAAATGGAACATTGCTGGGAGATTGAGAAATTAAGAGCCTTACAAGAAGATACACCCCAAATCTGGGAGCAACAGTCCGGTTTTCTGAGGCCTGTTGTCGAGCCCAATGATTATCACTGGATGCCAGAACCAAGTTATACTACATTTGCTCAACAGAATTCAATGTGGATATGTGACATATGTAATGGTGACCCCCCAAGCGATTATTGCGAATACAACTACTATCCAGGGTGGCAGAACTATCAAGATCCTTCATGGTACGAAGAACCATCACATTTCACAGAACCACATTTTTCATCTTATCCACCATCTTCCTTCGATCCTTACCAACAACAGAACCATTAGAGGAAGATCAATTGATTCACATGTTCAAAGAACAGACAGCTCGATTTGATGCACAAATTCAGAGTCAAACAGAATCCATACAGAGAATGACAGATCAGATCAGACAATTAACAGAAAACCAGAACTATATACCTCAAGAACCATTCTCAGATGACACTGATGAAGCCTTCGAGTACCAATCATTTCACAATGACACGTCAACAGAGGAGGAGGCTGAGCAGTATCAACAACCAGAGGTATCAGTTCAGGAACTTGAACCGACAAAGTCTCGATTTGATTTCTATTATTCAGATTCTGACGAGGATGAAGCTGAAACATTTGTACCAACTGCATCAAAAATTGAGGATAGAATTCTGAATCCTCAAAACGAAGATCTTGGAGATTCCATTTCACAAATGTTTGAAGAAGATCAACTTGAGCCAATCAATTCACCCGAATCAGAGGATGAAGACCTAATGTCTGACTCATCTTTTCATCCTCAGGTGGAGCAAGAAACAGAGCAAATGGAGGAGCAAATGTCTGAACTTAATAAAGATCCAGAGCATTCAGGAAAAACATCGCTGTTTTGGGGAGTACAAATCAAAGATATCACCCAGAAGCTTGACAGAATGGAATTTCCATTCCAAGTCAAGCACCATACGAGACCTCCTAATTTTCTTTCTTTCTTTTCAGGAACCACTGGAGCAAAAAAGATTAAAAAGGTGGAACGAGCACTGAATGAGACAAAATTCTTTTTGCCACTTTACCGTTGGAAGAGACCATTCAAAAGCAACGCTCACGGGATTGTCTTTAATCGGACATCCAAAACGACATTGAAACCTCCTTAACATATGGATTTCAGTCACGTCTGGCTGAAGACGAAAAATTTAGCGCTAGCAGGGAGGCAACCCATGCAATTTGATGTAATTTATTTTTCATATTTTGTGTGAACTTTTTAATTTTTTGTGTGTTAGTTTTGCAGGAAAAAAATAAAAACGGAATTTTTCAGGACAAAGTAGGCCAGTACAAGCGGGATTTTCAAAATAAAAATTTGACAAAATCACGAAGATACAAAGTTGATCCAGGAGACGACCGAGTAAAAAGACACTTCTTAAGAGGCGTCCCTATGGATTTATCCGTCGCAAGACATGGTTTTGCCAAAAAAAAAAAAAAAAAAAAAAAAAAAAAAATCCCTAAAAATTACCGAGAGTCGCGACGCACGCCCAATTTCAGCGTCGCGACATTGGTTTGTTTACAGGTCTAAAAATGGGCAGCCACCAAGACAGATTTCATTCATCTTCTTCTTCTATGAACAGCCACGGAGTCAAACCCAACAAGAGACCAGAAGCCGAATCATCACCACCAACCACCAATCATCACCTCAAAACCGAGATCCACCATAGCTCAACCACCCATCACGCAAGATCCACCCAAAGCTCACCAGCCACCATCAAACCGAGATCGAAACTGACCACAACCGCAACCTTCGCCGAGCCAAGAACAAACAGAAACCGAACCGTGTCAAACAACCATCCACCACCCTCGACCACCGCAAGCCAACCCACCGAGAACCACAGCCGAGAACTACCAGAAATCGGCAACCCCATAGCCGAGTCCTTCACCATCAAAACCAACCCATCCACCACGAAACACTCAACACCGAGAGCCATCGCCGAGATCTAATCACCGAGACCAAACCGAGACTACCCAATCGCCACTGTCTCGCCTGAACCAAACCACACAAGTCGCACCATTGCCGGATCTCCAACCCAAAACCGCAAAAACCGACAAAGTCAACCCATCACCACTGCCGACCGAACCACTGCCAAGCCATTCTGTCAGGATCAAAGCCGACCTTCATCACCACACCAAGCCGAGCCCACTGCCGTGTCTTGCCGTGACTGCCATAGCCGACCTCCGCAAGCCAAAATACTCCAAAACAGACCCATCACCCCCAAAACCAAGAACAACCACGCCCAAAACAACCAAGCAACCGAACCAATTGCTGAATCAGAAACTAAAATACGGTAATGATTTGAAAAAAAAAAAAAATGATTGGTAATTGGGTAAATTGAAAAATTGAATTGTGAATTGGTTGTGAATTTTGAATTACGAAGTGTTGGATGGTTGAATTTGATTCGTAGTAATTGGGGGCGAAGAAATTGAGTTTGATATTTGGAGTTTGGTTGTGGCATTTGATAGATTTAGGTTGTGTTGGATAATCAAAAATTCAGGGGAGATTCTGTCGAATTTTTCTGAAAAATACAAAAGTTGGGATTTGATTGGTGATAATTTTTTAGGGTGAATTTTGGGGAAAGTTTGAGTTTTTAAAGGTGAATCTGCCAAAATTTTTAATGAAAAATGGTCAAATAGCAATTATGGTACGAACCGTAATTTGGGCATAAATCTTAAAAGGTAATTTTTCCTGTAAAATTTCAGCTGATCAGGTATGATTTTCTACACTCTTCTTCTACTTTTTAAGACATTGGGGACAATGTCTCATTTAGGTTTGGGGGAGAGATTTAGTTGATTAGTACCTTGTTTTTAGTTGTATTGTTTTTTTATTTTTAGTTCAAAATTTTTCGAAAAATACAAAAAAATTGAAAAATTTTCAAAAATTACAAAACTATTTTGCAATTTTGTGTTTTTATTTTGACTAAAAAAGTGGAATTGGTAAGAGGTAGCCGAGTAAGGAATTTCCACTCCTGAGACGTATCTCAAACCTATTTCGAAATAAGTTAATTTTTGTTTATTTCATTTTGAATTATTTAATTTGTGAATTCTCCTTAACACTGACTAAATTGGATCTTCATATGTTCAGTTGACAGGTATTATGAACTTACATGGAAACATACGGACATGAGCTAAAATTGAAAAGTTTGTAATATTCAGTGCTATAGTTTAATTGGAGGAAGCATCTCTAATTAGTGATGGAGTAAAAAAAAAAAAAAAAAAAAAAAAAAAAACGTCCGAGATCCGAGTTATTAAGTCTGTAAGGGTATTTTAATATCTAGTGCCCTAAAACCAACTGGTTTGGGAGTCATTGGCCCAAAGCTCGTTACATGGATCGAAGATGCTGCAAAAATATATATATCTGAAGTCTGAGTAATTAAGTTCGTAGGGGTGTCTTAACACCTGGTGCCCTAAAGCCAACTGGTTTGGGAGCCACCGACCCAAAGCTCGCTACATAGACGGAAGGTATTGTATATAAATAAAAAATAAAAAATAGAGAAAAAATCAAAGAAGAAAAAATCAGAAAAATCAGAAAAATTATTCCATTGCTACACAAAGGTGTGAAATCTGATAGAACTTTAGGACAAAAATATTACTCTCTTATCAACTGCACTTATGACTGTTGTGGGCAAAAATGAGTTGATTAATATTTTGTTGGCTGTGTATATGGAGAATGGCAAAAATAATCGGAGAATTTACTTATTTAGTAATTTAGAAAGAAACAAAACAACTAATAACTTGGAGTAGAATTTTCACCTGATTAGTCACTATCTTTCTTTATTCTCTTTTCGCTTGTCTTTTTGCTTTTGTGTGCATTAGTTTTACTACACTTTTTACTTTTGTAAAATGTTGTGGGTATCATTGCTGTAAACCCTCACGAGACTACACTCGTCCACTAGGGACACCTAGGGGTTTAAAGGCTTGTTGCATATGCTAAATGCAACCGTGATCCCTACGAAAAATGGCTTAGTTAAATTTTGTTATGTTATTTTATTTTGTATTTTGCTCGAGGACTAGCAAAATGTTAGGTTTGGGGGTGTGATGAGTGACATTTATATCACTATTTCCCACTCATTTAACTTAATATTTTGTATAGTTTCTTGAGTTTTATGAACGTTTTGATGTGTTTTATTGTTATTTTGCAGATAAATAAAGTTTGGACAGCACTGGAGGCAATTTGGGGCAAAACCGGACAAAAATGCGTCAACAGGGATATTTCCGTCTTCTGCGCGTCGCGACGCAGGAGCACTGCGCGCCGCGACGCCCAGCGTGTGCCGGTTCTGCTAAAATGCGCCATGGTCAACGGGTCAACAATTTGAAAAGTTTGACTTTGCTAAAATGCGCTGTGCCACGTGTCACCATCACAGCCGATCTGCTAACGTGCGCCGTGCCACGTGTCATCATCATATGCTACCGACACTCAGACTTGACACGTGTCGCCTCGTCATCAGCCATGTCAGCGGTCAACGAGTCAACCTTGCCACGTGTCATGCCACATCATCGTCCACGTCAGCAGGTCAACCGAGTCAACATGCCACGTCAGCCTCAGCCAATCACAACTTGACACGTGTCGCCACGTGTCGCAATCCTATTGTGCCGACAAATGCAACACACGCCTACGCCACGTCATCGCCACGTCAGCGCCACGTCATCGCCACGTCAGCATGACGTCATCACAATAATTGAGAATTAGCCGCCTTGACACGTGTCAGTTGTACAGTCAGCCGCCTTGCTACGTGTCGCCGTCTCATTGTGCCACGTCGACATTTGAGCGTCGCGACGCGCAGCGCCTTAGAGTCGCGACGCGCGCACAGTGACCAAACAGTAAAATTTGTTTTGCTATAAATAGGCCGCGAATTTTCAGTTTTCATAACACCTTTCTCTCTCTTGATTTCTCTCTCTAGAGAGAGTTTCTCTCTCTAGAATTTTTATTTTTATTTTTTAGTTTTTTTTATTTTAGTTTTGTAAATAATTTTAATTACTTTTTGTAATAATAGTAATTTATTTTTACTTTTTACTTTTTACAGTTTTTACTATTCACCATGTTGAAATAATTTCCTCAGCTAGGGTGAAAGGTAATTCTTCTACTATTGCTATTTAGATTAATCTCCCTTAAAAATAATATATTAACTAATTAAAATATTGACTTAATAAGGAATACCGCTATATTGGTCGGTTGGTAATTTAATTTTAATCTGTTTTAAACCTGACTAATCAAAGATACCGCCAGACTGGTCGGTTGGTAAATTTATTTTTGGTTCCGCCTTAATGGCTGGTTGGACTTAATTTGACTTAATCTGGATACCGCCAGACTGGTCGGTTGGTAAATTCAACACAAGTTTATATATTATTTTATGGGAGATATCTAAATTAGTAGTAGTAAAAGTAATTCCTTTTACCTTAGCATTTTATTTTATTGTAATTTACTTTTCAGCATTTTACCTTATGTCATTTTATTTTATGTATTTATTTTTATAGTCCTAGTTATGTGTTAGTTAATTAGGGGTTGTGATGACTTTTAATATCACAGGTTTATAAGGGATTATTTTATAGTTGGGTAATTTAAAAGTTTATTTATAAGTCTTAAGCTTAATGCTTCTTGTTGTCTGATCACCAATAAGATTGAAATGGTAAATCTAAAATGAACTAGACATAGGGATTTTAGGTTTCAGCCTTAGACTTAATAGCCCACGATCTTCCTTGAGGATAGATAACCCTTAATAGATTTCCTTACAGGATAGGAATATACCTGTCGGGCGGGGGTAGCCATAATTGGAACTTAGACTTAATGAATCCAGGTAATGTGGTTGACATAGGAATATGGTTTAATTGGGTTATACTGGGTATTTGTAATTGACCATCGGAAGAGGCTTTTACATAATTTAGTGTTCCAGGTTAGTAAACTGATTTATTACACAAACATAAAATAATCACTTCATCTTTTAAATGATATTAAAAGAAATCACAACCTTAGATTTTTGTGTCTATTATTTTCCTTAGTATTTTCTTTTATCTTTTTATTTATTTAGCAAATCTTCAATCAACCAAATCAATCAAGCAATCAATTCTATTCTCCCTATAATTAGATATTTGTAATTAAATAGATTCAACAATTAATAACAACAGTAGGAATTAAGTCCTCGTGGGATCGATATTTTTATACTACTTGAACGATACGTGCGCTTGCGTTATACGTGTGTGTTTACGCCGGTCAATATACCCAAGCTCGTCCAAAACCCTAAAAATAAGAAGAAATACATAAAAAAAAAAAAGAAGTTAAAATCACATATTTGAAAGAAAAGAACGAGGAAGCTTCAGGCCATATAGGATGTCTCTCCGATCCATTCAGGCTATGTCTTTCTTTTCTATGGAGAACTAATCTCCGAGGCAAATCTAGGGATGAACTCTTGTACTTAACTTCTTATAATTATGTTTTTGATTCCTGAATGATCTTCAATGTTTAATAAAATTGGGGAACCCAGTTGTAACTGGTATTGTTGTTTTATGAGTTAATCTTCTACTGTAGTATTGCCTGTGGGTATATTTTCAACATTAGATAGGTCATAATGATAACATAGTGAGTTGTTAACATAGAGAAAGTAATTCATCGATTACCTTAGAATTTAATATGTTTTGAATTGAAATATCTTCTGATTGTTGGTTTGGGAAGTGAAACCCTCAATTGAGTAATAAAATGAATCAACTACTGAATATAGGAACTTGATACAAGAGCGATTCTCGATCATTTGTCGCATTCCTCTACTGATATTTCTTACGTATTTTTCATAGTTTTTATTTTACATTGTCAATTAAATCATTTCCTTTAATTAAGCTATTTCTAACGTTCGTATTAAGAGATTCAATTCCTTCGTAACCTTCTCTCTGAGGAATCGACACCTCAACTATACTGTGATAACCATAAGTACTTTTTGGGCGTAATCTCCAGCCATGTACTCCAGCACCCTGTTACTAAAATTAACCTTCTGCATGTGAGGGTTTTGCTCCCCCAACCGATTATGATCAGGGTGGTGCACTAGAGTATACGCCAACCTCCTCATAGAAGAGGGCTCAGGAATGAGAACTGGCAGGCTCAGAGGAGCAATGTAATATTCAGGCTCAAGAAGTGCAGTGACAACCTCCAAAGCAGTCGTGGGCAAATAAGCCTCCAAAATGAGTACATCTTTAGGGTCATATTGAACTTCATGACCTAAGTCCAAAGATCCTGCTACATCTCTATAGACTAAATTTTCCTCTGCTTCGTCACCCAAGACATCCAAATAATTGTTCATGACGCCTCGACTTTGAATATGGTGATCAGGATCATAGTCCTAATCGTGACCCCAGCACATGTGTCACACTCGTCAAGACTTCCCATATAAGGTTAGAAAGGTCCTTGATGTGATCCTCCCAACCTAGATCGTAACATTTAACACTATTAACCTAACTGATGACATTATATCGAGCATAAGACTGGGATAAAAGGAGCTTCAGCTCGTCCTAACAGTAGTCAACAACTGCTCCTTTAACTTGGAGACCTCCATACTTAGAGCAGTATTCCTCTAGAGGAACTCACTCCATTGCTTCTAGGATACTTCCAGGTCTTGCAGGAAGAGCAACACATAAGGAGTTGAAAATAACTAAAAACAAAATGAAGCCAAAAACCCTAGAACATAGGACCTTACATGTTGAACCTTGGAATCCTCATAGAAAAGATCATATTTCTCACAAGAAGCCATGGCCAAATCCGAACACAGCTCAGGATTTTCAACCTCTATCTGGTCTCTCCTCGAGCTTTGACTAAGTAACAGCTAAAGCGAACACATTTTTTTGTGAGCTTCAGCCTCACGTTTCAACTTCACCATTAAAGACTCCACCGCATCTCAAACCTTTGCCAGTTTATTTTATACCTCCTGAAGATGAGCCTCTGACGTCTGAAGTAATTGGACTGCATAAAATGCACTCACCTATTGAACTATAAAATCCCGCAGCTGAAGACAAGATCTTGAAGAAAAATAAGCAGACCCTTTTGTGTAAAAGGGAGGTGACGATGGAACGCACAGGCCCAGCAAATTATAAAACTCCCCAGCATCAAAAGAGAAGCTTGGCAGCTTAGATACTAATTATACAGGTCTTGCAGAAGGCTCCGGAGTAGGTTATAGAAGAGGCGATTCAGAAAATTCCAAAGAATACCTTGAAGCAAGAATGGACGACTCAGAAAATAAAGTATGAGACCTTGAGGTAGCAGATGGAGGTGCGGACACAGATGAATCAGGGTCAATTTGAACAACGGACACATCAGACCCTGACCCAGAAACAACATCAATAAAAGTTGACCTAATCTCAGCCTTTGAGTAGCGAACCAGCTCATAACTTTCTGTTTCTTGGGACGATGCTAGAGCTGACACTCCTCCTCCTCGTCGGGAGTTGGAGATCTAGGACAGACAGGAACAGGAATCTTGATCGATGAAAATGAGGCGTGCTGATCCTTTCTCTTGGACCTGACCCTGGCTGGGGGGAGACGCTACACCAAAGGGGAGTCCGATTGATGTAGAGGAAACAATAAGAGGTCTTTGTGATACAACGAGAGCAGTATGAGGGGATTGTTGTGAAGATTGTGTCATAGCAGCACCAAGCTTGATCTTTGAAAGGAGGAAAAAATCATCAATGGTACCCTCCGAGGCAGCGACTAGCATATCAAAACCCAAATGTTTAGGCTTGTAAAGCGATATCAGGTTGGCCCTCTTCACATCAGGATCCCTACTCCATCCAGCACTTGTCTTCATTCCTTGGAGCTTCTTTACGTTCGCTCAGTCCTGGTCAACAAGAGGAATGATTTCACATGCCTCACTCGATTCAGGGGGATGAAGGTTTAAGCTTCTAATAGGCACATGCTTAACCCCAAACACCTCTTTAAAATGAGCCTTATGTTGACCAAACTGCCTTTGGTCCTTCTCTCAAAATAGAGACGAAGGTTTACCAATGCTTAATGGAGAAAAATAAGGGCCGCAACATATCAGGGCTTGGAGGCCACCCTTGTTTACCACTCTATAGATGTTAAGCGCATCATTACCCCTCGGGAATAAAAACCTGTGTAAGAACTTGACCCTCTCATTGGATAGCTTGGGGCAAGGGGGAATGTATACAGAACCAAAAGCTGAAAAGAGAGAAAACATGTCAGACCCTATAATTAACAAAAAAGGCGTGAACTTTATATTCAAAAATAAGAGCTGGCAAAATACATTGGTTCATTGATAGTCGCAAAGGAAATATGGCACGGTCGATGACAGCGGTCTGTCGGTTGCCGATCACCTTTAATAGACCGTTGGATGACCATTCTTTTTCTGAGCTAGGCAACCCCGTGAACTTGATGGTTGAATTTCGAGGCATAAAAAATATATTTTTCCATACCATCGACGGACCCCATCTTGGTCAAGGAGAAGATCTAGAAGAAGTCGTGTATCGTGAGACTAGACCTGGCCACCGGTTCGGTTTGGTTCCTAACTGGAAATGAACCAGCTGATTCCTAACTGGAACCGAACTGGCTGGTTCCCGATTCCATAAGTGTGGAACCAAAATCGGATGATTCCAGTTCATTCTGGTTCCATTCAGTTTTTTTTAAAATTTTAATAATGATTTTAAAAAATAATGAGATTAAACAATTTATTTAAAATTATTAATTTGAATTTAGATTACATTAAATTAAAACTAAGATTAAAGAGTTTGAACTTAAATTTTTAAGAACTTAAGTTGCTTGTGAATCTTCCAGGGGTGATATGAATCAAAGCTCACGTAGTTTCATTACATTTTTAAGATAGTTCCCCATTACAATTTATAATTATTTACTGATCAATCATCATCATTATCAATGCTTGTTGATCATTCAGCTCATGTTCCGCTTTCATTTGCAGATGCATTGTCGAACAAGTCTTCAAAGTAATGAGGGGCATCTTCTTGTTGCCACAGATCAGTTCGGGTCCAATCATCCACACATGTTGTTGCTTTTAAAGTGCTTGGATGTAATGAAAACCATCTCGCTTCCAATATATTGCCTCCTAAGTTGAAGGCTTGCTCAACCGCAACAGTGGAAACAGTTACTACCAGCATCTCTTTAGAAATAATTGATAATACAGGAAAGACATTTTGATGTCGGTTCCACCAATCAAGTACTTGAAAATTTTTACTCACTAAACTTTCAGTAGGAAACTCTAAATTGGTAGATAAATAATTATCTAATTTCAGGTTATTAGTCATGTTATCCCTATGTTTTTTATTTCGTTGTAGTAACCGACGATCACCAATGCTAAGTCTTGAATGTATTACGGGTTCACTACTACTAGATTGTCCTACTGATTGCAAGTTATATCTACTAAAATAATCATTAAATAAATCTATTAAATCAATTTGTATTCTATCTATTATTCTTGTAATATTAATTTCATTAGCTATTTCTAAATATCATAATAAACTTGTAAGACACAATTCAAACCTTTTAATTTAAACCTAGGATCAAAAATCGTGGCAATAAGATAAAGTAATGGAATGTCTTCAAAATAATTCAATCATTTTCAATTCATAACATAAATAGATTCAATTAAAACAATATCATTAGAATCGGAACTTTCAGCATGTTTAGCTAGAGTACCAATAATATTCAAACTTTCAACAAGGAATAAATGTATTGTAGGATAATAAACACCGCTAAAAACATATGTAGCATCATTAAAAACTTTTAAAATTTCTAAATATTTTTCACAAATATCCCATTAACTAGGAAAAAATGTGAAATGTTGAACATGTTAAGGAAAAAAACTAAATAATGCATCTTGTATTGGAAAAATTGACATAAAAGAAACTGAGTTGAATTCCAACGTGTTGGAACATCTCATGAAAATTTTATTGCTTTAATACTATTTAATTTATAAAACTTGGTGTTGGACAATTATGACCCATAGCATCACTATTTGTAAAAGACATGGTGTTCTTTGTACAAATTAACTATGTGACAAAGGAAATTACTCTTTTATCATTTTGTAATTGGATTACTTGAATATAAATGATAAAAGTCACTATGATTAATACCGGATTATTAAGATATGAGACGGTATTAATCCACGAAAGGTTTAATCATTAAATATCCTTAGTCGTAGTATTATCGAGACTGGACATCGATAATGTGGAATAGGCTAGTATTGCACTTGTGCGCGTTATGGAAGCTTAACGACATAGTTCTCATATATTTAAGTATTGGATACTTATGCATGTGTGATAAGAGGTTCTGTTAGCCGTTGGACCGGGAACAGCTTTGCTCTGGATAGACCCCTCGGAATCCCATTGGTAGTATGACTATATGTCTATGGGAATCCGAATCAGGGTAGGTGTATTTGGTCTTAACCTGAGACTTGCATCGCTAATACTTGCGACAATCAGTATGCTTTGGTTTTGGTCATCCGGAGCTTTAACGGGTTCTGTGTACGCCTCTTCTGGGTATACTGAGAATCGTAGTGTATTGGGTGTGATGTCAAGATGGAAGTATCACTTCAGTCATATGGAGATGATGATCATGCAGGGATACAGAACTAGTACTCTTAAATGCTGCAGTTATCGGGATAGTATAACTAGGTCATGATTATCCGATTACAGAGACTATTTGCTAGTGATCCGATATATGCTTCGTACGAGGCAGACACAATTCCAGCCTTAGGCCTAGTATGTGACATCCGATACTGGATTGTAATACGCAATACGCTGTATACTACGCCTGATAAAGATTATATATTCCTTGTTGAATATTTTTGGAGAATTGGGTAGGCATGGTGTTTTGCTAGAAGCCAACCATGTCTTGTAAATCGGTAAGAACATTGTACCGGGTACGCACGTGTTCGGATAGTCCGAAAATCGTATTTACTACCAACATATCCAGAAATCTCTTCGGTCGCTTCCTAAAGATTCACCGATGATATTTGACTCGAACTGAATTAATCTGGGATTAATTATGAAAGAGAAAATTAATCTGGGATTAATTATGACAAGAATTAATCTGGGATTAATTATCAGAGAAAGAATTAATCTGAGATTAATTGCGTTATGAATTAATCTGGGATTAATTCGTGAATAAGAGAGAGCGCGATTAATTTAGAATTAATCGGCAAAGTAAATTTAATAGTTAAATTGGATTTTACTATTTAATTTATTTAATTGGGCTAAAATAATATATCAGATATATTAAATGAAATTGGATTTCAATACGGAAGTAAAATTGGGTTTTAATTCAAGTGAACAAATTAATTTGGAATTAATTCGTAAACGACTTTCGTAATAATTTTCTTAGGCATTATTATTTAATTAAATTGGATTTAATTAAGTCGTGATAGAAAATTCATTTAACCGGATTAATTGAACCCGAGCCCAAAGTTTGTTATGTAAGCCAACTTGAATTTGGAATTCAATAATTGGGTGGGACCCACAACTCACATCACATATCAATTAAGTGATGGAATTAGTTGGCCATTATAAATAAAGCATTTATTCCACACAACACATACACTTTTAAAAAGCTACTATTCACATCTCTCTTTCTTCTCAAAAACCCACCATTGCTGATTCTTTTTCTTCTTGGAGAAGAAATTTTGTTTCAATTTTTGGACAAAGCTAGAACTTTGGGAGTCAAAGAAAGGTGATAGGGAAACTCACCCAAGAGTTTGGAACTCAAAAGAAGGGTTTGGAGCTTCTACATCCGTTGGAAATTTCGAAATCTCATCCGATCAATGTGAGTTTTTTCCGCAACTTTCACTTGATTTATTCACACAATAATCACACTTAGATATCTTTGGCATGTCTAGGACACTAACAATGGTATCAGAGCGAGATCTAAGCTTGATTTGGATTCTAGGGTTCTAAACTTCAATTTGGGATTTTATGCTTGAAGTATGTATTTTCCTAAATTGGTTGTGTGGTTGTGTTTGTATGATGATGAATTGGATTTGTGCATCATTGGATTTGAGATAAATTGATTGGATCAAAAATCTCCAAATTTACAAGCATGGCCGAATGTACCCTAGTGTGTATCTTATGGTGATTTTTTGATTTTAGACTATTGGATGAGTTTAAAGCATGAAATGAATATTAATTGCTGGTTTAATTGGATTGAAATCGAAATTGAATGTTATTTCATGATGATGCCGTGAGCCTAAGCATGTTAGAGTGAAATATTTTGCTTCAATTTGTGTTGGACATGAATTGAAATGTAAAGTATGATTAGTTAAATTAATTAGTACTTTGGAAATATTAGATTAATTGATTAATTATACTAATTGCACTTTAATTAGATTAATATGAAATTTGGAATGATATATTAATTTAAATTTATTGTATTTGGGCTTATGCCTAGAGAATTAATTGAAAGCCCATTGGACTTTAATTGAATAGTATTGGATATTAATTAAGCCTTTGATACCCATGAAGATTGGATTTTGAATCCAAGTCTAGAAGGCACTATTAAAAGTGTAATTATTTAATTTGGAATTAAATATGAATTAGTATTGGATACAATTTAAATTGGATTTAAAATTATAGTTCGATATAATTCAAGAATACTTACTTTGAGTATTTATTCTTAAACGAGTTGGACTCGCGCAAATCAAATCGTTGTTTGAACATTGGATGGTCATTAATTCAAAGATTAATTATTTGGATTAGATTGATTGAATAACATGCTTTGTGTGAATACTTGGATGTATTTGTATGAATAATGTATATCGGATGGATATTAGATGGGTGGGGCAATTTTGGAAATTATTGTAATAAATTCGAAATTTATTAAATTTGACCTACGTGTCCAGCCTATTATCTCTTTACTCTTTGTATTTCTCTTCTCACCAATTCCCCTCAATGTTAATGAGGTCTCTTTTAGTGTTATGTAATTGGGTAGAAGTATGTAAAGTGCTAGCGGGAGAAATGAAAGGGAGAGATTTGTTCTAGGAACAAATTGTATCCTATATCCATCTGTATATCATTATTAATTTATTTGCGACTTATTATGCTTTTAGAATGCATGTTTAAGGGTGTATAATGAGACCTAATCAAAGATAATAAATTGGTTGCCAATTTACGAGAAAAACCTTCACTCAAATATTAAGTGTTTTTCCAAGATTGGCATTGGTTTGTTGGCCAAAGTCAAGACCATTGTCCATCGCGTATGTTTTTGAACCACGAAAGCTTTTTTCTATATCACATGTCTTAGGCGGTTATGACTTGTTGGCCAAAGTCAATGTCACTTCTCGTTCATCGACGTGGATTACGAAGCTTTCCCACTGTCAATGGGTCATGCTTAACTGGAATCATTAAGCTTGTTGAGCCAAAGCCAAGGCTTAGTTGATTCAGAGGAAAATGTTAGGAAATATATTGGATATATTTTTTGGACTTTGAGGTCCACCTACCGGATCTAGGAATTGGATGGGATCCAATTGATCTTATAGATCTACCTAGTTAAGTTTCATACAACTTGTTGGCCAAAGTCAAGGTTGTGTGTTATTTAACGGGATCCTAGCCCACTAGGAAACTGGGTTTCCCGAGTACTCCACAGAAGGTTAGAGGCTCACCGAAAAATAGTGGGAGGCTAGTATTAAATTTGTAATTTCATTTAATTCTTGCTTACACGCGCTCTTTTAATTATTTATCGTTGTTATAAATACATATTAGTTGGACTAATATCTTTTATTGCTTTCTATGAACAGTTGGATTGTACTTAAAATACTACTCCACTTGTAGTTGGTTATATAGTTAGACTATAATAGCCTGTACATTTTGAGTATACCCGAAATCATTGATTAGATAGTTGGACTATCGCAATCGAGATGGCTGAAAGATTAGCGTTAAGGGACATAATCATGGGTGAAAATGTCTTTAACGGCGTAAATTTTCCAGATTGGGAAATGAATCTCTGAATAGTCCTGGGAGCTGAGAAGTTACTCTATTGGATAGAGAAACCTCTCGGGCCCTGATCCTAGAGTTGAGCAAATAGTAGAGCATGAGCTTAGGAAGACTCATCGTGATGATAACTTTAGTGCTCAATCCGTTATACTTGCTGCAATGACTCCTTAATTTCGTCGTCAGAAATAAGGATTAGATCCTTATACCATGATGTTGAAATTAAAGGATCTTCATAGATCTAACCTTAGATCTTAGAAGTAAGAATTGTAAAAGAAGTTTTTTCGCTCGCGTATGTCAGAGGGTACGTCTGTCGAGCACTAGGTGTCGCAGATGATTGCTGACATCAAACAGCTAGGTTAGCTGGGCATAACCTACGAGGCCGAGACTTCCATAGATTTGATCTCACAATCTCTGCCAGAATGCTAGGGCGGGTTCATCATGAACCAAGAGAAAACTCTTGGAGAGTTAATGGCTATGCTCAATAAGGCAGAGCCAGAGCTTCCAAAAGGGCAAGAAGCGCAAGGCGCATCTTACTTCGACATCCCAGAAGGCCAAGGCTTGGCCGAACGCTTCTGGGGGTGTGAAGAAAATGGGCAAAGGCAAAATCGTCACAGTCTCCTGGGAAGACAAAAGACATATCCCAAGATGTCTGCCTAAATTGTGGCAAACGGGGTCACTGGAGGCGTGACTTACGTATGGACAATGCAGACATGAAGGAAGTGAAGGGGGCAAGGCTCCGACTTCAGGTATGTTTGTTATTGTAATAAACTTGTCCACTACTGGTTTTAAAAAACTGGATTTTTGATACTGGATGTGGTACATACATATGTACTGATGTGCGGGATCTACTGATTAGCAGGAGACTGGCTTCAGATGAGATCGACTTGTGAGTCAGAAACGGGACGAGAGTCACTGTTTTGGATGTGGGAAACTAAGTTTTGGAACTACCCTTTGGGCATGTACTTAAATTAGGAAACTGTTATAATGTACTTAGTTTGACTAGAAACATTATCTCTATATCTAGTTTAACCCGTTACGGGTATACCTTTATGTTCCAGAACACTGGGTGTTTTGTTTATAAAGATGATATTGAGATATACACATTAAATGTGAATAACAGTATTTATATTTCGAAATAAATGAATCTCAAACATATAACATGACAAACAAAAGGCTTAAACTAAGTAAATCAGATGAGACTTATTTGTGGCATTGTCGTCTGGGACACATTTACAAGACTCGTATATCCACACTTTCAAAGAGTGGATACTTGTACGGATTTGATCATATTTTATATGACGTCTGCGAATCTTGTTTATTAGGCAAAGTGCCTAAAACGCCTTTTAACGGTAAAGGTGTACGTGCCACCGAGATGTTAGCCCTCGTTCATGGTGACGTATGTAGGCCCATGTCTAGCTAGGTTAGGTGTGGTTATGAATACTTCGTAACCTTACGGATGTCGCATCGCGTTATGGTTATGTGTATCTTATGAAACACAAGTCGGAAAATTTTGATAAATTCAAAGAGTTTCGACACGAAGTAGAAAAACAGTCTCACAAAAGTATTAAAACATTATGGTTGGACCGTGGTGGAAAATACTTGAACAATGAGTTTCTCGATTACTTGAAAGAGTATGGTATTCTTTCACAGTGGACTCCTCCCGGAACACCTCAATTGAGTAGTGTGTCTGAACGGAGAAACCGAACTTTGTTGGACATGGTAAAGTTAATGATGAGTCACACTGAGCTATCAATTTCCTTCACAACATACGCATTGAACAGTGCAATACTTATTTTGAATAAGGTTCCGTCAAAATCTGTTGGACAGACTCCATATGAAATATGGACATGAAAGAAACTGGGTTTCTCATTCCTGAAGATTTGGGGATATTGGGCATATATTAAACGTTTGGATGGTACCAAACTAAAACCCAAATCAGATAAGTGCCTATTTGTAATTGGTCATCCTAGGTAAACCAAAGAAAAATTATTTCCACATCCCATAAGAGAACAAAATATTTGTTGCTCTCTATGTGGTTTTCCTTAGAGGAATTCCTAAATACAGTGGTAAGTGGGAGGAAAGTAGAACTCGATGAAAAATCAGAGTGATACTGTTCCTGGCACCGATCCCCTCACGGAACACGAACAGTTCATCGGGGATGAGACTGTTCCACAATCTTCTAATACACAAGAACCGCGTAGGTCGAAGAGAGTCAGAAAACACCTTAGAGGTATGGGTTTCTGATCTCACCTCATGAAGATATTAATCTTATTGAGGAATACGAACCGACTACGTATGAGGAAGTGATACAAGGTATCCACTCCATTTATGGAAAAGTGCCATGAAGTCTGAAATGGATTCCATGTATACAACCAAGTTTGGACACTGGTTGATATACTAGAAGGCATTGTGCCTATTGGTGGCAAATGGGTCTTCATGGTGAAGACTGACATGGATGGCAACATACAAACGTACAAAGCTAGGCTTGTAGCGAAAGGGTATCATCATCAACATGGTTTCGATTACAATGAAACCTTTTACCTGTTGCCATGATTAAATCCACTCGGATAATTCTTGCTATTGCTGCATATTTCGATTATGAAATATGATAGCTGGACTTCAAAATCGCTTTCCTTAACGGAAATCTTTTGGAGGATGTTTTATATAACACCCTGACGGTTTTGTCACGCCAAAATATGCAAACAAGGTTTGCAAGTTAAATCGATCCATTTATGGATTGAAGCAAGCATTGCGTTCTTGGAACCAATGTTTTGATGAGATCATAATGATATATGGTTTCATTCAAAACGATGATAATGCTTGTGTATATAAGAAGGTTAGTGGGAGCGCACTGACAATGATTGTCCTATACGTTGATGATGTATTGCGTCTTAGCAATGACATTCCCATATTTAAATCGGTGAAAGCTTGGCTTTCATTAAAATTCTCCATGAAAAACTTGGGAGAGGCAACCTTTATTCTAGGAATAAGGATCTACTGGGATAGACCTAAAAGTTGTTGGCACTCTCCGAGAAATCGTACATTAACACATGGCTTTTCTCTATCTAATGACATATGTCCTAAATCTCAATATGAGAGAGATTCAATGAGTCTGATCCCGTTTGCTAATGCAGTCAGATCGATCATGTATGCCATGATATGTACGCGACCTGGTGTCTCATATGCTTTGAGCACATGCAGTCACAATCAGGATGATCCAGGTGATGGTCACTGGATTGATGTTAAGAACATCCTTTAGTAGCTTAGACGAACTAAGGATGCTTTCTTAGTTTATGGAGATGGAGAACTTGAGGTGACTGGGTTCACCGATGCAAGTTTCCAAACCGATAAAGATGACTATTCGTCGCAATAAGGGTATATATTTTGTTTGAACAACGGAACAGTGAGCTGGAAATCTTCCAAGCAAGATATGTTGCCGATTCAACAATAAAAGCGAAATATATTGATGCGGCTGAGGTAAAAAAAGAAGTATTTTAGATCTATAAAATTCCTAATTGGATTAGGAGTAGTTTTGTTAGCAGTTGAGCTAGGCTACAACACAGGATAAGGAATTACAGTCTAATCAATGATCCAAGTTTGTACTTCGACGGTTTCATCTGATTCGTGAGATCACACATCGTGGCGATGTCAAGATCGAAAGATCGTTTCAGATGATAACCTTGCACATCCACTGACGAAAGCTATATCTCAGCAAAAGTTTGACCGACCCGTACATAGTTCAAGTGTTGGACACTTGAGTGATTGGCTATAGGCCAAGTGGGAGATTGTTGGACAATTATGACCCATAGCATCACTATTTGTAAAGGACATGGTGTTCTTTGTACAAATTAACTATGTGACAAAGGAAATTGCTCTTTTATCATTTTGTAATTGGATTACTTGAATATAAATGATAAAAATCCCTATGATTACTACCAGATTAATAAGATATGAGACAATATTAATCCACGAAAGGTTTAAACATTAAATATCCCTAGTCGTAGTATTATCGAGACTGGACATCGATAATGTGGAATAGGCTAGTATTGCACTTGTGCGCGTTACAGAAGCTTAACGGTATAGTTCTCATATATTTAAGTATTGGATACTTATGCAAGTGTGATAGGAGGTTTTGTTAGCCGTTGGACCGGGAACAACTTCACTTTGGATAGACCCCTCGGAATCTCATTGGTAGAATGACTATGTGTCTATGGGAATCCGAATCAGGGTAGGTATATTTGGTCTTAACCTGAGACTTGCATCGCTAATACTTGCGACAATCAGTACGCTTTGGTTTTGGTTGTCCGGAGCTTTAACAGGTTATGTGTATGCCTCTTATGGGTATACTGAGAATCGTAGTATATTGGGTGTGATGTCAAGATGGAAGTATCACTTCAGTCATATGGAGATGATGATCACGCAGGGATACAGAACTAGTACTCTTAAATGGTGCAGCTATCGTGATAGTAAGACTAGGTCATGATTATCCGATTACAGAGACTAGTTGCTAGTGA
Source organism: Zanthoxylum bungeanum (assembly GCA_019454045.1). Taxonomy (NCBI): domain Eukaryota; kingdom Viridiplantae; phylum Streptophyta; class Magnoliopsida; order Sapindales; family Rutaceae; genus Zanthoxylum; species Zanthoxylum bungeanum. The sequence continues at coordinate 29,566 of SKCR01044550.1, read as the reverse complement.
TCTGATATATGCTTCGTACGAGGCAGACAAAATTCCAGCCTTAGGCCTAGCATGTGACATCTGATACTGGATCGTAATACGCAATATGCTGTATACTACGCCTGATAAAGATTATATATTCCTCGTTGAATATTTCTGGAGAATTGGGTAGGCATGGTGCTTTGCTAGAAGCCAACCATGTCTTGTAAATCGGTAAGAACGTGGTACCGGGTACGCACGTGTTCGGATAGTCCGACAACCGTATTTACTGCCAACATATCCAGGAATCTCTTGGGTCACTTCCCAAAGATTCACCGATGACATTTGGCTCGAACTGAATTAATCTGAGATTAATTATGAGAGAGAAAATTAATATAGGATTAATTACGGCAAGAATTAATCTGGGATTAATTATCAGAGAAAGAATTAATCTGATATTAACTGCGTAATGAGTTAATCTGGGATTAATTCATGAAGAAGAGAGAACGCGATTAATTTAGAATTAATCGGCAAAGTAAATTTAATAGTTAAATTGGATTTTACTATTTAATTTATTTAATTAGGCTAAAATAATATGTCGGATATATTAATTGAAATTGGATTTCAATACGGAACTAAAATTGGATTTTAATTCAAGCGAACAAATTAATTTGGAATTAATTCGTAAGGGACTTTCGTAATAATTTTGCTAGGCATTATTATTTAATTAAATTATATTTAATTAAGTCGCGACAGAAAATTCGTTTAATCAGATTAATCGAACCCAAGCCCAAAATGTGTTGTGTAAGCCAACTTGAATTTGGAATTCAATAATTGGGTGGGACCCACAACTCACATCACATGTCAATTAAGTGATGGAAGTAGTTGGCCATTATAAATAAAGTATTTATTCCACACAACACACACACTTTTAAAAAGCTACTAGTCACATATCTCTTTCATTGGAAATTTTGAAATCTCATCCGATCAATGTGAGTTTTTTCCACAACTTTCTTTTTTCCGCAACTTTCACTTGATTTATTCACACAATAATCACGCTTAGAGATCCTTGACATGTCTAGGACACTAACACTTGGCACATTCTCCCATGACTTGAGAATATGATCAAATACAATTAAATGAAATTTTAATAGGATCAATGAAAGGTGCTAAACAAATCAGACCATCTTAAACACATAAATTAAGGATATGGCATGTGCAACGAACATGAAAAATCGACCCCCCCCCCCCAAAATTTTGTTCACATATTTCTTTTAAATCTCTAATTGATGCAGTATTTACATATGCATTGTCAAAACCAATTGTTAAAATTTTACCTAATAAACCAAATTCATCAAAAATTACTCTTATCATTCTATAATTATTTTGGGCAGTATGTTGCTCATCTAAAACTCTAAATGCAATAAGTCATTTTTGCATGTTCCATGATGCATCAATCCAATGATAAGTCACACCATGTATGAGTGTTTTTGCTAATAATCACTCCAAATATCAGAACAAATAGAAAGACGACCTTTAATATCTTTAAATATTTCATTTAAAATAATTTTATCATCTTTGTATAATTTAAAATTTTGACATTTTATTGTATTTCTAGTCATTCTACAAGCAGCAGAATTTAAAGCATTCTGAACGTAATTAGTAAAAGTAATTTTTTCACCAAAACTTAAAGAAAGATGTGTCATACAAATAAGTTTAGCAAATTCTTCTCTATTTTTAGCATCAGAATATTTAAATAAATCTAAAGAACTCATACCTCGACTAGATGATGCGTACCTGGCCATTTGAGTTTGCATTGTATCAAGTCCAATTTTAGCGGCATGATGTCTATCCAAGTGCTTGTTCATATTGTTATAGCCACCAATAAATTTGTAAGAAACCCCAAAATAGTTGCATATTACTCTTGGACCTTCATTTTCATTCTCGACTAAATGAAAATGAATTTTGAAATTATCGAAGGAATGAGACTTCACTTCTCTTCTCCGTGTATCGATACTAGGATTGCCCTCTTGGGTTGGTACATTAGACATGGTGTTCTCAGATGAGCTTGCCATTTTTTATTAAAGAAATATTAAAGAATGAGAGAATTGAGAATGAGAATAGATGAGAGAATTGAGAATGAGAAAATTGTAGAAATTCATAGAATTTAGAATTGGTGTGTTGAAAAAATGAAAAATGACCTATATTTGACATTGGGAAGCTTCACTATAAGTTGTATATTCTCAAATAAAGTTTCTGGTCAAGATTTACTGATACAGATCAGTTAGTAAAATCCACCGAGACCAGTATATGTCGTATATCGAGACTTGGTTCGATGGTTTATCCCAATGAACCATGAGTCTTGGGAGACTCGTATAGACGTGTAGGTGTTTATTTGATAAACACCGAATGACTCATCAAAGATTTCCTACTAAATGCTACAACAACGTCAATGGGAATCTTATTGAGTCAAGTAGCATAGTGATCCTTCGACTTGTGATACCACTGTAGATATATGAGACATCCTCCACACTTTGATGGCATTCATGTCATCGATATATTTAGATAGGACCTCCACCGGGCCTTTGGGTGTGGACTGATGCTCATGATATCCTGTGGGTATCAGAGAGAATCTGTATGTCCTGTGTACAAGACATAGATATCTTGTACGTGTTTGCGATCTAGTAAATCCATGGGTGTGGTATACTTCGGAAGCAAAATCCGAGTGTTATTTAGAGATCGTAAATTTGAAAGTCGACTATATTATACCTTATGGATTTGACGTTCTTATCTATATCCCCGATATAATATTGATAGCCTATGATAGAGGGATTATGTATATGCGATGACCTCGACTTGCATAGTTTAGCGAGATTATATGTGGTCGTCATAATTCATGAGTGTGTGAACTATGGACATGGAACTTGATTCTGTGACAGATGAACCTAAACTTAGAGAGTCCCACAATATGAAGTGTACTCGTTGAGCACTTGGGCAACACATTATGAATAATACAGATTATTCATAATACTTTATCATATTAAATAAGTTAATTCGAATCGTTTAACCGTTAAACGAAAAATACATGCATTAGAGGATTTTTGGTCAATTAATAATTAATATGTATTTGTATTTGATACAAAATTGATTTGATATATTCGTTTAATTATTTGTCAAATGAGATTTTGACACATGTCATTAATATATGTATTTTGGTATTTAATGTAAATAAAAATACATATATATATATATATATATATTTATATTAATTAATTATTTAGTTATTTAATTGTTAATATTTAAATAATTAGAAATAAAATATCATATCCATAAGTCATAATTAATATGATAAATGGTGAGATATTATATGTTACAATTGGCATGTTTGATAAATGTTGTAGTTTTCAAATGTTACAAGTAACCTTAGGCTTTAATTAAATGAAGTAAATTGACCATTTTACCCCCCCTTTCACGCCCAAGCCATATATAAGAGGGATACGTTTTTTCTTTTGTTGGCTAATGTTAACCCTAGCCTCCAAATATCATAAAAATCTCTCCATGTATTTTAGAGAAGAAAATTCATACAAGAACAAAAGCTAAAGGAGCTTAAGGAAGATTAAGGTATATTTTATTTTCTTTAGCTCAGAAAAATTATTTTGTTGTTTTGCTTGAATTTTATGTTGTAGACATTCAAAAAAAAGTTGTAGTGATTCTTTTCACTCTAAATTTTGGGACTTTTTGATTTGGGTGATGGATTTGGAGGCTAAATGCATGTGTGAAGTAAAATTGAGTAATATTAGTGTAATATTAGTTCAATTTTATCATATGATGACTTGTTGCCATTCTAAAGTGTTATGACCACTCTTGTAATACCTAGAATTATCATTGAGTTCTTCATTGGTGGTGGCTTTGTTTGCTGTAAATATTAATATGATTAATATTGAGAAAATTAGATTTAAAGCATGAAAAATGATATTTTTGGCACCCAGATCAGATCTGGAAATTTTGGAATTTTGGTGATGAAAAATATATTATTTAAATCTATTGGATGTGTATTGGGCATTGGAATAATTGCCGGAAAGTGTTTCGGAGTGAAATATGCGAAAAATGGAGAAAAACTGCATTACTGGGTGAGTCTCTGGCTTACCGGGTAACGGCTGTCCAAACAGTGAATTGGTCAATGTTTGGGCAGCCCATGAACTACCCAAGTACTATTGTGGCTGACTTGGGCAGCCCTCATTTGTATTGGTTGGTCGGTTCGGGCAAAAACGCGTTTTATGCCATTTTCCGGAAAAAACATTTTCGTAAAAGTTTCGCAATGTTTTCTAAATTATTTATTTATTATTTGATAACAAATATAATATGTTTATATGAAATATGAAATATGAAATATGAATGAATTATTCATATTGGATATTGAATAATTTATTCGGTAAGTTTAAAGTTTTTAAAGTTACGATTTCGCCCGAACCGCGCCCTTCTGTCGCGCCTAAGAAAACCCTACAAAATTGGTATCAGAGCGAGTCTGATCCTACATCCATTATATTTGTCATGTTTGATATATGATATATAATCCAATTTTGATATTTTCACATGCTTGTAATCTAGATGTTTCTTGATTTTTCGGTTCTACGCTAACGGAAAACGTAACCGAGATTTAATAGTTAAGTTAAGTTATGTTTTCTCGGGTAGAATTAAGTTGTTGAGAAATTGATCTAGATTAAATATCTTCATTTGATGTAGAGTAAAACCCTCTTTTGGAATATCCCCGCCTGAATAAGGCATTAAAGTGACTAGTATTAGGAATACTTATTTCTTGGTCCGCCTTGTCAGTACGGATGCGAATGATTTCCTGATGCTGTAATTGTATCGTGCCAAAGCTGTGCAGTTTGGCTGATGGTAGTTCATTTGCACTGGTAGAACTTATATGATAAGAGACAAATTCAAGTGAAAGTGGAAATCCTGACTGTGCCAAAGCTGTCAGGACTACATTGGTAGCTTGAGTTTGTCACTGACAATTGAAGCCTTGATACTCCTCATGTGAACATGCCAAAGCTGTCACACAAGAAGAAACGGTCCGGACCAAAATCATGAGTCACAGTGAGTGTGATTGACAATGAGTTTTCTACCTGTGAATATATGTAGGCGAGAACGTGCCAAAGTTGTGAGTCGAAATATATTCAAGGGGTCCACTTCCCTTTATGGAATTCGATTTAATTATTGAATTATCATTTTCCATTGGGGATTACGGTATTACGTAAAATAGTGGGAGGCACTGCTGGGTTAAAAATCCATAACTAATGCAGTGTGTAATATTATAAAATTACCGCTTATGTTTTCCTTATTCTATAGTGTTGATAAAATTAAACTTTTAATCCACTACATGCATATTTTATATATATGTTTTCTGACTTCCCTTATGGTTACAGTTTTCTAGAATAGGTTCTAGATTATTAGTAAGCTTGGATATTGTTTGTAACACCCCGCCAGAGGCATGATGCTACCGGCATGAGACAGATTAACCCATCTCCATAAGCCTATAAATTTACCGAAAATTCATCATGATATCCTAAAACTTGACAACCTGGATCGCAATCCAGCATCAAAAGGAATCTAAGAAGATATCAAACAAATAAAAGGACCTCAAGTCCACACAAATCTCATTAAAATCATATCCTAAGGGCTCCGCTCATATCGTCTATCAACACTCAAGGGCTTTGTGCCCACCACATCATAAACAATCAAAATATTTACTTAATGTATATGTAACAACGTGCTCAGCCCGACAAATAAAGCAATAACCAAATATTTTAAATTCATAAACTTCAAAACTTCTTCCAGGATACTTGCGAGAGTGATTGCCGCTTGGGTGATCCGCGTCTCGAGCATGACTTCCAAAGCTGAAGTGGACCTGGAAGCCAACCTACAAAACTAGCAAACTGGTTTGGTGTGAGTTTTAACAAAAATAAAACTCAGCAAGTAACCATGCTAGTATTACAGCAAACAAGTCAAACATATCAACAGATTAACCGAATTACTAATTTATTATAAGTTTGAAATTAATAACTTGTTATTATGCTTTATTCTTAACCCATGTCAAGTTTTCATATTAACATGTCAACATGTGTGTCAATCTCATAGCTAACGTTCAAAGCATACGATGCAAAGCTCAAATATCATAGAGTATATCGTTAGCATCAAACTCACTTCAATCATGTGAAACATGAAGTCATATATCTACCCTTTATTACAAATATCCATATTTGAAATATCATCAAATCGATAAGTTAAACAAACATTTTTCATTTTGAAACAAACTCTTTCAATTCAATGCAAACATCCTCAATGACTTAACATTCAGGATTCATATGCATTTGCACATACTTTGGCATACTTGTCGTATATACATGTAAAAATAATTCCCAAGTTTACACATATACATACACACTAATACAACTTAACAAACATGCTTTGTAACATCTAATACTTATATTAGCTTTCAAATTCATTCATTCATTCATTTCAAATAAGCATACACTATCTATATATTCTACGAGTTATACCATACACACACATACACACAGTCACACATACAATCATCATGCAACCAACCACGAAACAAACATAACAATCAATACATCAAAGAACATACCATCAAACAATACATACATATCGCCAGCTTACACATACAATACTTGTACGTGACTCATTAACTATTTTAGAATAGGTATGAGATGAATTTCATCTGAACAGATTCCTAACCAGCTCAACTACTAAACCACGAATCACCAATAACATCACACATACGCTCATACCATATAACATAAACTCATCACATGATTTCCCATACACAAACACATACATGACAAATACCCCAAGTCATTATCCAAACACTCATACACATACATAACTATACACATTACTACTAATTCAAACGCTTTATCTTTAACAACTTTCATTTCTTTCCCTTTTCGATCAAACATACTCAGTTTTCGAGTTTCTATCTGAAAATATCTGATACTAAAGCTCATCGTTTAAATATACCTATTCAAGAATGACTTAGCCTATACCATATTTCTCATCACACTTCTCTATTCCAACCTTTATATGAATAAATCACTTGTACGAATCAATAAAAACCTATTCCATTAACCGATCTCGTATAATCAAATTGTCTGTCTCTTATCATCATATACATATTCAAATACACATATCAATGGTTATTCATGTACCTATTTATTTACATATATATAGACATATTATTACATATTCAAACACTCACATGCATCAATAGGCATCAACATCATTAAACATTTCCCTTCATATTATAGCAATAACGAGAGTCCATACCTGTGATTGCGCACTATCTCAATTATACCAAACCTCGAAGTCATTTCTCACACCCATCTTTAACTATCCTACACCATTCATTCATATATATATATATATGAATGAATGGTGTAGGCACGAAAAGAACGGTTTGAGAACGCATCGCATGGGTTACTTAACTGGCTTCGCGAGCTCTCCAAGTCTTAGTCACATCTGTCAAAATAAATGGCGAAATACCGTCAAAAACATGACTTACAAGTTCTCGACTAAACTATGATAAAATATCGTATCTTTCCGGAACAACCAAATCAAGTCCGATTTCAATACTTCCAGTTTCAGTAATCTTAAAACAATATCATAAACTTACCCAAGTCATCAGTTAACTTAAATTCTTGATTTACGTGTTTTTAGAAAATCTTTCGAAAAAAATTTCTACAAACGCTATGGAAGGGTCCCGAACCCTCCGAACCTACCCGGATTCATCCAAACATGCTCATAATAGCATAAATAACTCATAACTATCATCAAAACCAAAACACACATTTATACGTAAAAACACACTTTTACCGAAAACTTGCATATTCTAATGGATCGATCAAACTCGTTCCGTTTTCACTTGGATTCTACTGAATGCTCATATTCAATATACTAATTCTCAAACAATTCAATTTATATCAATACTCTACTCTACGAAGCTACTGGATATATCTGAACATTTAACTATAAACTTGAAATTTGCAAAATTTTACCGGGAGGTCTTACCGAGATTTTGAGGGCATATATAGACTCCAAACGATCCCACGAACGTACTGGAATCGACGAAATTTCGATCGAAGCTATTGTTCACCGTAGGTCAATATTCATCTGAATCTTTCTTCCTCATTTCACGTGCAACCAGAAACGGAACGGAAAATCCGTCACCGCCAACTTGTATTACTCTCTGAGAGCTTCGATTTGGTGGGTGGCACGGGCCGTGAAATGAAGCGACGATCCGGGATCGGAAAACCCAAATTTACGCCTATTTCCTCTCGTTCACGCAGTTGCTGGCGTTTTGGGGGCTGTCGCCGACCACCACAAGGTGGAGGGGTGGCCGGCACACCCCTCTGGGCGGTCTCGGTGGCCGGTAGGCCGCCAGTGCAACCATGGGTGCTTCAAATACGTTTTGGGGATGAGGGGTCGGGTGAAGGGATTTGGTTTCTTTTGCCCATTCTGCAATTTCAGCAAACTTAATGGTATTCATAGAAAAAAAAATTTGAAATTTACATTCAGACCCTCCGAAAATTATAATCAGGCCTTTGTCATGGAACTTTCTCGAAAATTCATAATTTGGAAGCCCTTCTGATGCAAATTGCGAACAGTGTTCAACATGAAAGTTCTTCGTCTCGGGAAAAGCGAGTCTGATGGTTTAAGAATCAGCTCCATCGGAGTTCGTTTGTAATTTTTATAGTCGAAATAAAAATCTTTTACGCGTATAATGATAAAATCAGAAATCGCGTAACCAGTTCTCAGAACCACGCGTTTTCCAACGCTACGAAACTTCACGTAAAAATATTCCCACCAATTTTCCAACATATGAAGTCTAATTTATGAATACCATCCATTTCCAAATCTTTCACTTTAATTCGAAAATTTTCCCGTACTGTTCTTAAAAACCCGGGATATTACATGCTCCCTTCCTTATAAAAATTTCGTCCTCAAAATTACTCTATCCTTACGTCCAACTACTCAGAATCGAACACACGTATGTTACAATCTTATCCATATTCAGGAATCCTCTCACTTTACACATTTTCAAAGGTCACGTATTTCATACATCATTACCACTCATGCAATTTTAAAACAAAACACATCGAATCAAACATTTCGTGCCACAATAAAATCAAAATTGTCATTTCAATCCGTATTCATTCATAGAAACTTGCTCAGCCATTTCGAATTCATCCACCAACAGAAACCAAAAGTCGAACAAGGATTTTATATAGCCAATCACATAGATCATCTAAAACGAGGAACATAGCACATGTTCTTTACATGCAATCCAACAGAGTATCAAAACGGAAACTTAACACGAATTTTATACTATCTATATCATCCACAATCAAAAATAGAATGCATTCATTTCGCATCATATTATTTAATATTGTATATATAAATGGTATCAACATCAAAGTTTACATACATACATATCCCATCGCACATACAACTTTGTATTGCTGACAACATATCATACATAATCATCACAACACTCAAAAGATCTGTGACTAACCATAAAACTTACATACATACTCTTGTAACGAACATGACGTATAATCATACATGTTCTTATGATATTGATAGTCTGAAATCTGTCAATCTCTGTCATCATTCAAAATAGAAAACGTAAAACAATATCTTTCAAAAACCATTTCGAAAATACATTTTAAAAACTCTTTTAGTGTAAACAAAATCAATTTCAAAATCCATTATCGTAAATCCATATCGAGCATTCAGCATAACTCACTGGACGAAACATAAACAAGTGCCCAATGCCCAAATTGTGCGCATAGATCGGACAATGAATGAAACGATCTCTGTCGACAGAGGGTCGGATCGGCCCACTGAAGTTGGGAAGACCCCTATACAAGCATCACAAAGGGTCAAAAACATAAAATCATCAAACACCGTGACGGAAACATATCATATTGTATAATATCTAAACAATGCCGAAATGCAACAAAATCAAAGTGTAGTTATTTTGAAATCATTTTCCCCGCAACAAAATCAAAGTGTAGTTATTTTGAAATCATTTCCCCCAAAACATAACTGTGTAAATCAAAAATAAATCCTTAATGTAATTTTTTCAAAATATATATCGATCGTCCACTGTTCAGTCGTGCACATAGACCAAACAGTGTACGGACCATGTCGACAAGGCAGTGGACCACATAACAAGCGCCCCGACCATGCTAGAACGAAACATATACAAGCACCACAGAGGGTCAAAATATAAATTTTGGGGTTTTGGGCGATGCGGCGCAGCGGAAGCTCGAGTTCGGGCGAAATCAGATTTTAAAATATTTTCAAAATACCAAAAAAAATTTTCAATATCTAATAAGAATAATTTATTCATATTTCACCTAAACCTATTTATTTAATATCAAATATTAACATAAACAAGTTGAAAACTCGCGAAACTTATACGAAAACTATTTTTCCGTAAAATTGTCTAAAACGCGTTTTTGACCGAAACGACTACCCGACACTTGTGGAAACAGCCTAGGTCAGATCCAATAGTGTCGGGGCAGTTCATGGGCTGCCCGAACAGTGACGAACTCACTGTTTGGATAGCCGTCACCCCGGTTGGCTCAAAATCCATCCCGTAACGCCGTTTTTGGCCGTTTTTTGCTTATTTCAAGTTGGAAACACTTTCATGCAATTGTGAAAACTCCCAAAACACATCCAAAACATTCAAAAATATATTTTTCATCAAAAAAATCAGAATACTTCCAGCTCTGATCAGTAAAGAAAAACAGTCCACATTTCATGCTTTAAATCCAATTTTCATTAAGATTAATTAAATTAATAAAACACCAATCCAAAGTCACCACAAATGAAGATCTCTAGAACAATTCTAGGCATAATAAGAGTGGTTATCACACTCTAGAATGGCAACAAATTTGTCCAACAATAATTGATCAAATTGGATAAAGATTACACTAATTTCATCCAATTTCAACAGTGACATTCCCACTACATCTTTCTGATTTTATATGACATAGACTATCTAATGTCATAATTAGAATCAAAACTAATCCGACCTTATGGTTGCTGACTAAATTCTCTATAAATTAGAAACTCGTTCTTAATATCTCAAAGATCACAAAGAACATGTTTCTAGAACCATCATATGGTCTACACCATATCAAAATAACTCGTAACAATTACGATTAAATTGATATCTTTAATCACATATAATATAGTACTCATTATGTCATCATCCTATGGCGCATAAGATTGACTAGACATTCTAATCAATTTCACTTTCGACAAAGGAATTATCCTTTACGAAAGATGAATACTATATATATAAAAGACATGTTAACTATCAAACAGTTGTACTAACTGTCATATAGATAGTCTTACTGTGTCCTTTATTAGATCATATCTAATATGCGACTAATGGGAGTATCGCACAAGTCTCTTAGTTTTATATCATATATAAAACTTTATATAAAATATAACAGAAACTGCTCCCACTACTTTCACGGAGAAAAGAAGACTTGGGATATATAATAGTAGGAAGAAATTTGTACGCTCCCACTGACCCTACTGACAAATACGTATTCTCTAAACTTCGATAAAACTAGACAATCTGAATGATATCAAAAATTAATGAACACAAAATTTCTGAAAAACTTATCTGAGTCTACAGCAGGCTCTATAAGCTGGTATATCAAATTGTGATCTTAGCATAATACAAACTCTAGGGCTATTCTAGAATGAATTCTTCAAACAAAGAAATCACGACGGATCTCTCATTCGAAGAAATCACTCAAGAACGCCACTTTGCATTCTTTAGCCAAAATACATAGTTTAATATCAACATTAACCAACAGATCCTTAATTGTTCAATCAGTACGACAAGAGACAAGTTTTCTCAGAATCTACAATAGCCTACTGAGTATAACCTACTCACTGTCATACTATAAAGGTCAAACCTTTACAAGCTCACTTCGCTTTCACTGCGCAAACTATTTGCACATTTTATAAACAATTCATAACAAAATCTTAATCAAGTTCAAAACTTGATCGTAGTAAGCTATGAAGAATCTTAGATCTATGGTTCAATGGTAATTTCCGAAATCGATATCAAATATCGCTCCCACTATAAGTTATAGGATACTTTTTTTCGATAAGAAAACATTAGAACCATTAAGTATCAGATACTTTGTAAATGATTCTGACATCCTATAGGACTTATATGGCAGTTGTCTAAGGGTCTTTTCATCTTATTAATTACGTAGTTCCATTACAGTTTATCATTTTCACATTTGACTTCACAAAGTCAAATCTTTTCTGCAATCGTCAACATCCAATGTTAACCACCAAGTAATAAAACAATTTTATTACTCGGGATCGTAGAAAATATATTCTATCAAATAGAATACAATATTCTATTAAATAGAATAAATGATAAACATTTCACTCGTACCTCCGAGGCACAAGTACTTTCAATTATATAACAATTATACAAAAAAAGTTTCAAATCTCAAACTTTTCAAGATTCAAATTTTCCACTATACATATCATATATGTAACTGTAGGAACGAATGGAAGCTAAATTAAAGAGATAAATTAGTGTTACTGGAGCATAACCCCAAGAGTATTGAAAATCAATTCGGTAACACTCAATATCAACGAATCAAATCATATAAGATTCGATAACTCACACTTACCAATTCCATCAATATGGCATCGTGGAAGTTTTAATACTGAGTAAGAATCATATTCATTAAATAACCTTAGAAATAATTGCCTTAAATTCATACGTTTGATCATATCAAACATCTTCGAACAATTAAAAGATGCACAATGAATTTCTAAAGATGCAGTTTTCAACACTACAGATAGAATATCTTTTAACTATTCAAAATATCCTATCCGAGTTTCATCAGAAAGATATTGACAATTCTTGAACAATTCAAGACATTCAACATGTTCTCTATTAGAAACACGTAACTAAGTCATGACAATTCATCAACAAAGTTACGGAGCAAAGAAAACTATACAAGGCAATTTCTAATTAATTAAACCACATACATCCAATGCATTAGTTTAATAAATCAGTGGTCCAATGAGAATCATCGGTTAATTGAGATTTAATCACAACCTAAATACAATATTCATTAAATGGATAAAGATATTAGGTGTGATCTCATATCAGACCATCATTTACCATACGGAACAAACATTTAATGCTTTTATGATAAAATCTCATAAAACATTGTTCTAAGTTCTTTATTTTACCGAATAATTTTCTTAATGTTTATCTTTTCATTAATGACACAACTAGTCATCTTAAAATATATAACAACTGTTTATACAGAACAAGTAGCCATCCAATAGTCACAAGTTCTAATATCCAATATCAAAACAGTTATTCAACATATTTTAAATAATTAAACTAGATATCTGGTATCCAATACATGCAGTTGTTGTATTACGAGAATCAATATTCTCCATACACAACTATACGTATCTCCTTTCTTAGCTTTATAATTTGCGTTCAATTATTCACAACAATTGCAAATGATTGATTAGAAAATTGTGTCGGACACGTGACTTCTAAAAGTCACTAAAAGCCAAGAAACGTCAATAAAAGATAAACAAATACTAAATGGGTTTTCTTAATGCCAGTCAAGAATCTCGAATGAACTGATTCATGTCAATTCTTACTGCATAAGAAACAATTCTTACTAGATAACTATATCCCAAACCAGATATCCACTTAGATTACCTAATCCTGACTTAGAAACTAAGTCACAAACCATCTTGATTTCCAAGGAAATCAGTATAACAGTTCCCGATGGTTTTAACTAATCTAACAGTATCTAAGTCTACTGTCTTTTTAGAACCTATTCTAGAACTATGCAACCATAAGTAAAGTCAGAAAACCTATATATTCAAGTAATATATAGTGCAGTGGATTAGAAGTATAATTCTATAAGCAATATAGAATATTAGGAAAACAAAGCAGTATATTCCATAAAATTACGCACTGCCTGAGTTATGGATTTTAAACTCAGCAGTGTCTCCCACTACTTTATGTAATACCGTAATCCCCAACGGACAACGGGAATTCAATAATTAAATCGAATTCTATAGTGAGAGTAGGATCCCATGAATATATTTCGACTCACAGCTTTGGCACGATCTCGCCTACGTATATTCATTAGGTAGACAACTCTTTGTCAATCACTCACCAGTGACTCTTGGTTTTGGTCCTGACCGTTTCTCGCTGTGACAACTTTGGCACGTTCACAATGAGGCGTATCAAGGCTACACTTGTCAATGACAAACTCAAGCTACTGGTGTAGTCCTGACATCTTTGGCACGTTCAGGATTTCCGCTTTCACTTAAATTTGTCCAGTATCAATATACAACCGGTATGGATAATAATCTTATAACTACACCCTCACAGCTTTGGCACGATCTCGGATGCACTTATAGAAAAATACCCATAAACCGTACTGACAAGACGGACCAATAAACATGTATCCGATACACGTTACTTTACAACCATATTAAAAGCGGGGATTTTCCTATAGAAGTTATACTCTACATAAAATGCAGAATTCTAATCTAAATCATTTTCTAAACATTTCAATTCTACCTAAGAAAACATAACTTAATTTAACTATTAAATTTACGTTACATTTTTCGTTAGTGTAGAATCAAACAATTAAGAAACATATCTAGATTCTAAGCATGTGCGAACATTAAAATTGGATTATATATCAAATATCAAGCATGAATAATGTTTTGGATGAAGCATCAGACCCGTTCTGATACCATTTTTGTTGGGGTTTTGGGCGATGGGGCGCAGCGGAAGCGTGGGTTCGGGCGAAATCGTATTTTAAAATATTTTCAAAATACCAAATAAAATATTCAATATCTAATATGAATAATTTATTCATATTTCACCTAAACCTATTTATTTAATATCAAATATTAACATAAACAAGTTGAAAACTCGCGAAACTTATACGAAAACCGTTTTTTCCGCAAAATTACCCAAACGTGTTTTTGACCGAACCGACTACCCGAAACTTATGGAAACTACCCAGGTCAGCTCCAATAGTGTCGGGCCAGTTCATGGGATGCCCGAACAGTGACGAACTCACTGTTTGGACAGCCGTCACCCGGTTGGCTCAAAATCCACCCCATAACGCCATTTTTGGCCGTTTTCGTTTATTTCAAGTTGGAAACACTTTCCGGTAATTGTGCAAACTCCCAAAACACATCCAAAACATTCAAAAAATATATTTTTCAACAACAAAATCAGAATACTTCCAGGTCTGATCAGTAAAGAAAAACAGTCCACATTTCATGCTTTAAATCCAATTTTCATTAAGATTAATTAAATTAATCAAACACCAATCCAAAGTCACCACAAATGAAGATCTCTAGAACAATTCTAGGCATAATAAGAGTGGTTATCACACTATAGAATGGCAACAAAGTTTTCCAACAACAATTGATCAAATTGGATAAATATTACACTAATTTCATCCAATTTCAACCTCACACATGCATCAACTTCCATCTCCATCCAATACAACCAAAAAGCCAAAATTTCATAAAGAAAAGGAACCCTAGAAATATTCAAATAACTTAAGAAAACTAGAAACTAATTTCAAGCTCAAGAAAATTTTGGATTACCTTTAATCTTCAATTTTTCTAAGCCTTTTTCCTTGAATTTCCTTTTGTTTTCCATGGATTTGATCAACCAATTTCAAACCCATATATTTGAAGTATTTTCGGCAGTGAGAGAGAATAAAATGTGAAGAAGAAAACTATTCCCATTTATAACAACAAGTTGACCGACTTTATGCATAATGAAATAGGGATAATTTTGTCATTTGTTGAAATTAAATCAAATTTAATTAAATTCAACTTTATTTCATCAAATCAAATTTTGACAAATAAAGTCCAATAAAATCATGCCATACAAACCCATAATAATTGGACAATTTAATCATAAATTTATGAAAAAATTTAATTAATTAATTATTTAAATATTTAACAATTAAATATTCAAATAATCAATTAATGTAATTATTATTATATATGTATTTTTATTTACAATAAATAACAAATACATATATTTATGGCATGTGTCAAAATCTCATTTGACGAATAATTAATGTGTTTCTAATCGTATTATGTATCAAATACAAATACACAATAATTATTAGCGGACAAAATCCCCTAATGCATGTGTTATCGTCTAACCGATTAAACGATCCAGATTAACTCATTTAATCCGATGAAGTATTATGAATAATCCGTATTATTCATATCGAGTTGTCCAATTGCTCAATGAGTACACTTCATATTGTGGGACTCTCTAATTTAGGTTTATCCGTCACGAAATCCAATTTCGTGTCCATAATCCACCCACTCATGGATTATGACGACCACAGATAATCTCGCTAAACTATGCAAGCCGAGATCATAGCATATGTATAATCCTTCCATCACAGGCTATCCGTATTATACATGGGATATAGATAACAACGTCAAATCTGTTTGGTATAATACAGTCGACTTTCAATTTACGATCTCTAAATAACACTCGAAACTTGTTTCCGACGTTATACCACGGCCATGGATTTACTAGATCGTAAACACGTGATGGATGTCTATGCCTTATACACAGGACTGATGGATCATGTCTTGATACTCACAAGATATCATGAGCATCAGTCCACACCCAACGAACAGGCATAGGTCTGATCATGACTAGATCGTTGACGTTACTGCCATCAAAGTGTGGAAGATAGCTCATATATCCACAGTGGTATCTCAAGTCAAATGACCACTATGCTCGCTCAACTCAAGAAGGTTCCTATTGACGTTGGTGTACCATCTATTAGGAAACCTTCAGTGAGTTGTTCAGTGTCTTATCAAATAAACACCTATATGTCTATATAAGTCTCCCGAGACTCATGGTTCACTGGGATAAACCATCGGACCAAGTCATGATATACGACATGTACTGGTCTCAGCGGACTAACCGATCCGTGTTAGCAAATCTTGACCAGGAACTTTATTTAAGGATATACAACTAATAGTGCGATTCCCAATGTCAATTACAAACTATGCTGTAAATGCGCACTATATTGTAAATCCTAGGGTATTTGTCTAATATACATGTATCAATGAACCAGATTCAGTTTCGATCTAATCGTAATTAGATATCTCATCCTAATTAGATCGAATAAGTGTATAAAAGACAAGGGTGCTACCACTAAAATTAGTAATATTATGGAAAATATGATTGCTCGTATTTATGAATCGGACATAAATACGATCCGGATTGGCACTGGCACTCCGAGCACCAACCCTAATAATAAAATCATCAAGCACCATGACAAAAATAGATTTTCGAGCGTCTCGATGAAAAAAAGTTTTACATTTTAGAAACATCAAAATCATTTTCGAGCACCGAGACAGAAACATATTATTAAGCACCCCGACGGAAACATATCGATAAATCTAAACAAAATATGAAAACATTAATAAAGCATTGAGGCAGAAACATTTTCTTTAGCCTTTATAATCAAAATCAAAACACCTTAAAACTTTCTTTCTTTCTTTCTAAAAACACTTTTATACCGAAAATAAAATACCAAGTTTTCAAAACATGGTTAAAAAAATATCAGTTCACAATTCAGACTATCAACATCATAGAATCTCTCGTACCTCAGAACACATTGAATTCACATTACTTACTTATACATATACCTATATAATCCACATTCGTTAACTTAGTACGCCTATACACATATATATATTCATAGTACACAAATATATACAGATAATCCAAATCACATATATCAATCAAAACCATATCATATTATACCATATACCAAACCTATACCTTACAAACATGAGACCTATATGATCTATACGTAACATAAAACTTGCTTAGACGATCGGATATCATGTAGCTACAGTCACCGACGACCTAACCTCTTCTCTAATACCACAACTGTAACACCCCGCCAGAGGCAAAATGCTACCGGCAGGAGATAGGATTAACCCATCTCCATAAGCCTATGAATTTATCGAAAATTCGACATGATGTATCCAAAAACTAGACCACCTGGATCGCAGTCCAACATTAACGGGAATCTAAGAAGATATCAAACAAATAAAGGACCTCAAGTCCACACAAGTCTCATCAAAATCATATATTAAGGGCTCCACCCATATCATCTATCAACACTCAAGGGCTGTGTGTCCACCACATCATAAACAATCAAAATATTTACTTAATGTATATACAAACAGCGTGCTCAGCATGAAAAAAAAAAAGTAATAACCACATATTTTAACTTCTTAAACTTCAAAAATTCTTCCAGGATACTTGCGAGGGTGACTGCCGCTTGGGTGATATGCGTCTCGAGCATGACTTCCAAAGTCGAAGTGGTTGACTGACCGGTGGTAAACACACATGTTACGCAAGCGTACGTATCGCTCAAGTCGTATAAAATATATCGATCCCACAAGGACTTAATACCTAAGCTATCAATTTATGAAGCTAAATATTTAAGAGTATCTAACTGATTGATTGTTGGTTGGATGGTGATTTTTATCTAAAACAAGTAAATAAAAACAGTGCGAAAGTGAATTAAAGGAAAAATCAATATTATAAAACTATCTAGGGTTGTGAATCCTTCCAATATCTTTTAAAGATGAAATGATTATCTCATGTTTATGTAATATATCGGTTTATTAACCAGGAACATGAATATATGAAAAAGCCTATGTCGATGGTCAGATGCAAACACCCAAAGTAACCCAATTAATCATATCTCTATGTTAACCAAGTTACCTGAATTAATTAAGATTAAGTTTCAATTGTGGCTTCCCCCGCCGGACAGGTATATGTCTATCCATGAAGGAAATCTACCTAAGGGATATCTACCCTAAGGTGAGATCATGAGCTATTGAGTCTAAGGCTGAAACCTAAAATCCCTTCGTCAAGTTTTTAAGTTTACCAAATCAATCTTATTAGTGGCCAGTTAATAAGAAGCATTAAGATTAAGACTCAATAAATAAACCAATATACTACCAAAAACATAAAATAACCAACTTATAAATCAGTGATATTGAAATTCATCACAACCCTAGATACGGTATTTAGTTACAACACATATCTAGGATTATTAAAAACTTAAATAAAGTAAACGACATAAAATAAACTTGAAATTAAAAAAATAAAATTAAACAATAAAATAAAATACTGGGGTTAGAGGATCCACTTTTATTACTTCTAATTTAGAAATCTCTCTTATTATAATATATAAATTTGCATGACATTACCAACCGACCATATAGGCGGTATCCTGATTAAGTCAGATTTTTAATTAATTCCAACCGACCATAAAGGCGGTATCCAATTAAGTCAGGTTAAAATCGATTTAATTAAGTCCAACTGACCATAAAGGCGGTATCCCATTAAGTCAGGTTTTAAGATAGTTTATATATTTTAACTAAGGGAGATTAACCTAAATTGTAATAATAAAATCTTACCTTTCACCCCAGTAGAGGGAAGTTACCTACTCATACTTTACAGTAAAATAAAGAAAGATCTATTGCTTAAAATAAAATTAAATACAAGAAAATAGTAAATAAACAAACAAGATACAATCTTCTTAGTATTCTTAAGGAAAACCCCTGAAGAAGGTATGGATTTTTCAAATGAATTCGGCATCAATTTATAGGTAAATTTTTGCTCAACGCGTCGCGACGCACCATTGATTCTTGACACGTGTACACGGTTTTGACAAGATGATGACACGTGGCTGTCGATAGAATTATTGGCTCGGAGTCGCGATGCGTGAAGGCTTGCAC
Source organism: Zanthoxylum bungeanum (assembly GCA_019454045.1). Lineage (NCBI taxonomy): Eukaryota > Viridiplantae > Streptophyta > Magnoliopsida > Sapindales > Rutaceae > Zanthoxylum > Zanthoxylum bungeanum. The sequence goes on along the minus strand of SKCR01044550.1, from coordinate 9,655 downwards.
GTCGCGACGTTGACGTCATGCTGACACAAGGAATGATGCGTGTCGGCAGAGTGAATTATTATGCTGACGTCATGATGATGTAATGATGACGCGTGTCGATACAATAATAATTGAAGCTAACATCATGATGACGCATGTCGGCAGCATAATTACGTCAGTGCGTCGCGACGTAAAATTCCAATTTTGCCTTTTTTTTGTCCATTTTCACTGTTTTGGCCCTGATTTGATTCCACCGAGTCTCGAAATCTTATTTATCTACAAAATACACAAAACACATCAAAATATTCACAAAACTCAAGAAAATATACAAAATATTAAGTAAAATGGGCCGTAAATATTGATATATATTTCGCTTATCACACCTCCAACATAACATTTTGCCAGTCCTCGAGCAAAATAACAAAATAAAATACAATAAACAACTTTAAAATAAAATTAAACTAAGCCACTTTCGTATGGATCACGGTTGCATTTAGCATATGCAACAAGCCTTTAAACCCCTATGTGTCCCTAGTGGAGGAGTTATAGTCTCCTGAGGGCTTACAACGATTCAAACATAAAATCGAACACACAAAATAAGTTGGTGACTAAACAAGTGAAATTCTTATCCAAGTTAATACTTGTTTTCTTTCTTTTAAATTACCAAATAAGTAAATTCTCCGATTATTTTTACAATTCTCCATATACACAACCAACAAGGTATGAATCAAATCATTGTGCCCACAATATTCATAAATGTAGTTGAAAAGAGAGTAATATTTTTGTCCTAAAGTTATATCAGAATTCACACTTTTTGGCAATGAAATTTTTTTTTTTCATTTATTTTTATTTTTATAACATCTTTAATCCATGGCGCGAGCTTTGGGCCAGTGACTCCCAAACTAGTTGGATTTAGGGCACTAGGTGTTAAGACACCCCTACAGACTTAATTACTCGGATCTCTGATGTTTAAATGTTCTACCGTTTGACACCAATAATCTCTGGTTACTGAGGCAAGACTCCCAGTTACTAAGTAGAAACTTTATTATAATTAACTCAAGCTTTTACCATTTGATGCGAACAATCTTTGCTTACTGAGGAAAGACGCCCGGTTATTAAGTAAAAGCATGGTTAATTATTTATATACACAATTATTTTTTATTCCATTGCTTTCAGATGTTTCCTCCAATAAACTAGAGCACTTAATATTACAAACTTTTCACTTGCAACTCATGTCCGTATGTTACTATGCATGTTGATAATACCTATCAACTGAGCATATGCAGATCCAATTTAGTCAGTATTATGGAGAATTCACAAATTTAAATAATTTAAAAGGAAATAAACAAAAATTAACATGTTACGAAATAGGTTGAGATACGTCTCAAGAGTGGAAATTCCTTACACAGCTATCTCAAACATCATTCCACCTAGTTAGTCAAGTTAAAAACATAAAAACACAAAATTATTATATTTATTTATTTTATTTATTTTTTTAAGCATTTTTCAATTTTTGAATAAAAAAAACAACACAAATAAAAAAATAAAAACAAGATACTAGTCAACTATTCCCCTCCCCCAAACCTAATTAAAACATTGTCTCCAATATCTGAAAAGAAGAAGAAGAGTTTAGAAAACAATACCTGGTTAGTGTGGAATTCTACAGCTAAAATGAAAACCAAAGGTTAAGATCTAGATTTATCTGACGTTTCTTATCACGATCATTGTCGGACCAATTTATCTTGAAAACGATAGGGTCAATTTGTGGTTCAAATCCAAAGAGTTGGTCAATTAAATCATGGGTTGTTCTGGCAGTAAAGAGGATATCTTTTACAGCTTTTGAAATGAACCCATTTCTCCAGGCATCATCAAGAAAAATACAAAGAAAGTCATAAAATCCATCAACGTTAAACAGTCCAATTGGTTTCTGGTGTATGTTGAAGTTCGCCCAAGATAGCACTGTAAAGATTTCCTCCATCGTGCCCAAGCCACCTGGCAAAGCAATAAAAGCATCAACACTTTATTCATTTCAACAAGTCGTTCAGACATACCTGGCACGATGCATTCATCTCCGTTTGATGGTCCTATAAGATTCGCCTCTGCCAAAGGTTTTGGGATGATTCCCAAAACTTGACTTCCTACTTCCTGTACGGCCCTTGAAACGTACCACATTAGTCCAAGATTGCCACCGCCATATATTGAGTGCATATTCCTCTCAGCTATGACTCTACCCAATTCTCGTGATGCCTCAACGTATTCTGGTTTAGAACTAAAACCAGTACTACAAAACACACAGATGTTAACAACTCGTCTTCTTGAAGTTGCTTCCATTTTTTTTATATTTCTTTCTCAAATCTGGATGACTACAAGAGTGCAATGACGAGTTACATTTATAGATCCTGAAAAAGGGGTGAGTAATAATAGCACTAGTACCTGCCAAATGACAATTATTAGCTAAAAAGTAAAATAAATCGTGAAAGTCAAAAAGTCTGGATCCTGTCGGAGAAAATAAAAGAAAATAATAAAACAAATCACAATTATTGGTTAAAGACAAAGAGATAATAATATTTACAATAAGTAAAGGCTTGAATGACATCTACGCGTCAGAGATAAGCTTCCCATCCAATTTTCTTATAAATTGACAAACAGGGTCTTTTAAAGTCAGGTTCCAGAGACTTAATTGTTGTTTTTCTTTTCGAAACTGTGTATGTAATATGCGAATTGCATGATACACATATCCACTAAGATGCGTCTCAAGAGTCAATGATTTGTCATCTAAAGACTCCTTACTCATGCCATCCCTAATGAATTTAATTTTATTTCGCGGTTATCAGACACCATTCCTAAAGAACGACAACGAGTATTACATGTCATGCATGCACATTTATAGAAAACACCTAACCTTTTAGCTCTTCTTTTCTGAACATAGGTGTTTTTCCTAAACCGGGTAGAAATAAAACAAAAGAGTCAGAGGACTCACCTGCCAATCGGACTCGTGCTTCAATAATCCAACGAATGTCATTAGAAATACCTTTGATCATCAGAAGTCTCATTCGTTCCATTCGTGCTTTGTAGACTTTCATCAGAGAGTTTTAGGGAGAAAAGGAAAATACTTGTGAAGATTTGCGAGAACGTCTTCCATCCTATATGTGACTTTACCTACATAAATTAAACACACAAAAATAAAACACACCAAATCTCAATATATACAAAAATTACATGGGTTGCCTCCCTGCTAGTATTGGGGTTTTGGACCAAATACACGGGTTACGCAGCGGAAAGTGGGAAAATCAAAATTCCCATTTCTTTAATTTTTATTGAGTAATTAAAATAAACTTATTTATTTTAATGACTCAACACTCAAAAATAGAAACTTTTAACCAAGAAATCATAATTTCAGTAAATTACCATAAGACCCCAAAACTTTCCATTTTAATCATTTTAGTCCTAAGTTTTTCAAAACAAGCTTAGGTGATTTCCAATCACAAACAAAATGATTTGTACATCAAATATACATTAAAAACAGAATTCTGAAAATTTTTCCAGATTTTTTCAGTAATTATGGAAATGCCCCAAAACTTTGTATTTTGATCATTTTAGTCCTAATTTGTCAACTACATAATTAGGTGATTCCAAATCACTACCAAAATGATTTATACATTTCTTATACATGAAAATACAATTTACAACTCGAGAAAATAGATTTCCCTCATATTGCCGAGAGGTCCCCAAACTTTCAAGAATTTGCAATTTGGTCTTTTTTGTTCAAAACATATCAAGCTCAAATCTGATAATTCCCAAATTTAATAAATATCATATATACATCATTAATTAACACATATATGAAAACCCCCAAATTTGGAGTGGGTTATGAACCCTAATTTTATAATTTCCATAAATTGATAAATTAACACCAAATTAATTAAATCCAACACTTTAATACAATTCCTACCACACCAAACAAGTCTCACCACCATGAAATAACTCAATAACAATTCTAGGTCATTTATGAGTGGCTAAGTAACTCTAGAATGGCAACAACACCATCAAATGGCTAAAAGAATGCTTAATAACACCTTTTAAACACTCTTCATCAACATGCATGCTAACAACTTTAATCTAAGCTTCCAACACAAATATTACACACAAATAGTAGAGAAAAAAAAACAAACATCATATGTGAAAAGCCTGAAACCCTAGAAATAATTTTCTAGTTGAAAAGGAATTGAAAAACTTACTTTTTTTTTTTCAAGATTTCTTCAAATCTTCTTTCTTTTTCTTTCTTTTTTCTCTCAACCTTTCTTTGTAATATTTTTGGAGGCTTTTCACTTAACTTAAAGCAAATGAAAAATGAAAGCCTTTTATACCTAGGGTTGGATGAAATTACATGGAGAAAATGGTAATTTTAATTTTCAATTTCTTTAATCAAATTAAGGAATTCAAATTCAAGGACGAAATTGCAAGGAGAAATTAATGTGTATTTTATAAAATCAAGTATTTAATCTAAATACAGACTAATTAGAAAATGGTCGGGTAACCCTATAAGCATGCATTTTTTGATTAACCGTTAAATGATTTATAAATAATCAATATTATTTATAATAGTTTCCTTAGTGCTCTACGAGTATATTTCATTAGTGAGACTCTCTAGGTTCAGGCATATCCGTCACGAAATCTAATTTCGTGTCCATAATTTACCCACCCGTAAATTATAACGAACACGGATAAACTCTCTGAACCATACAGGTCGAGGTCATCGCATACGTATAATCCCTCTGTCACAGGTATTCGGATTATCCCAGAGATATAGATAAAAACGTCAAATCTCTATGGGTATAATCTCGTCGACGATTCTATTAGCAATCTCTTAATAACACTCAGAACTAACTTCTACAGTATACCACGGGCCCATGGATTTAACAGCTTCCTAATTGTACATTGAATACTTATGCTCTGTACACATAACTGACGGATCCTATCTTGATACGCACAGGATATCATGAGGATCATTCCACACCCAACGAACAGGCGGAGGTCTGATCTTAATTGATCGATGACATAACTGCCATCAAAGTGTGGAGGATACCTCATACATCCACAGTGGTACCTCAAGTCGAAGGATCAATATGCTCACTCAACCTGAGAAGATTCCTATTGACGTTGGTGTACCATCTATTAGGAAATCTTAGATGAGTCGTTCAGTATTTATCCACTATAAACACCTACACGTCTATACGAGTCTCCACATACTCATGGTTCATTAAGACAAACCATCAGACCAAGTCTCGATATACGACGTGTACTGGTCTCAACGAATTTTACTAACTGACTCGTGTTAGTAAATCTTGACCAGTAACTTTATTTGATAATATACTTCTAGTAGTGTCACTTCCTAATGTCAATTACAAATTACTTTGTAATTGCGCACTATATTATATATTATCGGGTCTTTGTCTAATATATACATATCACTAAATCATATCTAGTTTCAATCTAATCGTAATTAGATCGAATATGTATATAAAAGCAAGAAGTATTACCATAAATACGTAATATTATGGAAAAATGAATTGTTCGTATTCATAAATCGGACATGAATACGATCTGAATTGGCACTCTGAGCACCAACCTTAACAATTTCTCCCTTTTGCTCTAGTGCCAATTCACGATATCATATTCACATCTAAATATGTATCACATATGTATCATATTCAAGAGATAGGCAACAACAAGTAAGCATGCTATAACATATTGAGTTTATCCAACAAACCCAAAATGTTTCCTTTAACTAGCATCATTCATATTTTGTATAACCTAAGTTATACATCAATACGACTTAGATGCGATATCAATATTGTGCTATAACTACTGAATTGCCTAAGTATTTAGAGATCAAGTCCAAAATACTATGCAGACAATCGCAAGCACAACACCAATATCAAAACTTCTAATCTTATAAGGTCATTTTACAACTTCATAAGTCAATACTTCATAAGTTGCAACTAATTCAACTCATACAGTAGAATCATCTGTGACACTCCCACTGAATCTTTTCTGACTCTTTATGATGTAGACCGTCTATCATCATAATTAGACTCAAAACTAATCAGACCCTTTTGGTTGCAGAATATATTCTCCATGAATAATAAACTCGTTCTTAATATCTCAAAGATAACAAATAACATGTTTCAAGACACATCATATGGTCTATAATGATCAAAATAGTTCATAATAATTACGATTAAATTAATGTCTTTTAGTCGTATATTATACAATATTCATTACGCCATCATCCTATGATGCATAAGATTGACTAGACATTCTAATCAATTTCTCTTTCGACAAAGGAATCAACCTTTATGAAGGATGAATACTATATAAAAGAGACACACTAACTGTCAAACAGTTATACTAATTATGAAACAGTTAGTTTTGTTGTGTCTCTTATTAGATCATATCTAATGCACGACTAATGGGAGTATCTCACAAGTCTCTTAGTTTTATATCATATTTAAAAATTTATATCGAATATTACAAAGACTACTCTCACTGCTTTCACGGAGAAAAGAAGACTTAGGTAAATCTTTTACCTCATACACATTTCATTATTACATTAATAATGATAATGTTGTTAGGATATACAATACTAGAAAGAAATTTGTATGCTCCCACTAACCCTACTAACATATTTGTATTTTCTATGCTTTGATAAAATCAGACAATCTGACTGTTATCAAAATTAGAAAACACAGATTTCTGGAAAGCTTATCTGAGTCTACAATAGGCTCTATAAGCTAGTATATCAAACTGTGATCTTAGCAGAATACAAACTCCAGGGCCATTCTAGAATGAACTCTTCAAACAAAGAAATCATAATGGATCTCTTATTCAAAGAAATCATTCAGGAATGCCACTTTGCATTCCTTAGCCAAAATATATCGTTTAATATCAACATTAACCAACAGATCTTTAATTGTTCAATTAGTGTGACTCGAGACAAGTTTCCTCAGAATCTACAATAGATTACTGAGTATAACTTTTCTCACTGTCATACTATAAAGGTCAAACCTTTAGTAAGCTCACTTTGCTTTTGCTGCGCAAACAATTTACACATTTTATGAATGATTCATAACGAAAGCTTAATCAAGTTTAAAAATTGATCGTAGTAAGCTACAAACAATCTTAGATCTACGGTTCAATGCTAACTTCCGAAACCGATATCAAATATCGCTCCCACTATAAGTTATAGGATATTTTTCTTCGATAAGAAAACATTAGAACCATTAAGTATCAAAACTTTGTAAATGATTTTGACATCCTATTGAACTTATACGGAAGATGTCTTAGGGTCTTTTCATCTTATTAATTACGTAGTTCCATTTATAGTTTATCACTCTCACAATTAACTTCAATAAGTCAAGTCTTTTCTACAATCGTTAACATCTAATGTTACACACCAAGTAATAAAACAATTTTATTACTCGGCATCGTAGAAAAGATATTCTATCAAATAGAATACAATATTTTATTAAATAGAATAAATGATAACTTTTGCTTGTACCTCTGAGGCGCAAGTAATTTTCAATTATATAACCATTATACAAAAGAAAGATTCAAATCTCAAACTTTTCAAGATTCAAATTTTCTACTTATAGATATCATATACGTAACTGTAGAAACTAATAGAACCTTAATTAAAAGAACGAATTAGTGTTACTGGAGCATATTCCCAAGAGTATTGAAAATAATTCGGTAACACTCAATATCAAGCGAATCAAATCATATAAGATTCGATTTCTCTCACTGAACAATTACATCACAATGGAATCATAGAAGAGTAATATTGAGTAAGAATCAGATTAAATAACCTTAGAACTAATTGCCATAAATTCATATGTTTGATCATATCACACATCTTTGAACAATTTAAAGACTCACGATGAATTTTAATGATATAGTTTTCAAAACTTCAAATCGAATATCTTTGAACCAGTCAAAATATTCTATTCGTGTTTCATCAGAAACATATTAAAAGTTCTCGAACCATTCAAGACGTTCAATATGTGTTCTTTTAGAAACACGTAACTAAGTCATGACAATTCATTAACTAAGTTACGAAGTAAAGAAAACTATTCAAGGCAATTTCTAATTTATGAAACTACATACATCTAATGTATTAGTTTAATAAATTTATGGTCCAATGAAGATCGTTGGTTAAATGAGATTTAATCACTTCTTGAATACAATATTCATTAAATGGATAAGGATATGTGGTATGATCTCGTATCAAACCATCATTTACCATATAGAATAAGCATCTAATACTTATGTGATAAAATCTCATAAAGCACTGTTCTAAGTTATTTAGTTAACCGAATATTTTTCTTAATGTTTATCTCTACATCAATGACACTACTTGTTGTTTTAAAATATGTAATAATTGTTTATAAAGAACAAGTAACTAACCAATAGTCACAAGTTCTGATATCAAATATCAAAACAATCATTAAACAATATTTTAAATAACTAGACGGGAGATCCGATATCCAATACCTATAGTTGTAGTATTGTGAAAATCGATATTTCCTATACATATCTCCTTTCTTTAGATTTATAATTTGCCTTCAACTATTCACAACAATTGCAAATAATTGATTAGCAAACTGTGTCAGACACATTACCTCTGAAGGTCACTAAAGCCAAGAAACGTCATTATCAAATAAACAAATACCTAATGGGGGTTTCTTAATGCCAGTCAAGAATCTCGAGACATGAACTAATTCACGTCAATTCTTACTGCATAATAAACTATTCTTTTAGAGAATTATATCCTAAAACGGATACTATTTAGATTACCTAATGTGACTTAGTCACTAACCATCTTGATTTTTCAAGAAAATCGGAACAACAGTTTCCGATGGTTTTAACTAATCTAACAATATCCTAGCCTACTCTAAATCTAGAACCTATTCTAGAAATATGCAACCATAAGGAAAGTCAGAAAATATATACAAATAATATGCATGCAGTGGATTAGAAGTTTTATTTCTATCAACACAATAGAATAAAGAAAACATAAGCAGCAATTTTCATAATATTACACAATGCCTTAGTTATGGATTTTAAACCCAGCAGTGCCTCCAACTACTTTACATATTACCGTAATCCCTAACGGACAATGAGAATTCAATGATTAAATTGAATTCCATAGTGAGAGGTGGACCCCATGAATATATTTCGACTCACAATTTTGGCACGTTCTCGCCTATGTATATTCATTAGGTAGACAACTCATTGTCAATCACTCACTAGTAACTCGTAGGTTCTGGTCCTGGTTGTTTCTCGTTGTGACAGCTTTGGCACGTTCACAATGAGGCGTACCAAGGTTAAACTTGTCAATGATAAATTCAAGATACTTGCGTAGTCCTGACAGCTTTGGCACATTCAGGATTTCCACTTTCGCTTGAATTTATCTAGTATCACATATACATCCGGTATGGATAAATTTCTATCAACTACACCCTCACTGCTGTAAGAGCGAAGTGGGGTTTACCTCTATGCCTATGATGTTCGACGACCACGACACTGTTGGGCTCGCAGCCCGTAGAGAGTACGAAGTAGCCCATGGGAGACTAAACCGGAGAATAAAAGAGTCGTCACCCAGTGTGAATTGGGA
>SKCR01044549.1:0-66314 GCA_019454045.1 Zanthoxylum bungeanum | reverse complement strand
GCTTTGTACGATCCATTGTCGCCTCCCCCTCTGCACAGTAGGGTGATTCTGCAGTTCAGCATATGGTGGTCACGGTTTCGGTTCAAACCGTAACCCGACCCGAACGGCACCGAAATGAACCGCGTGGTTTGGAAAAATATTGAAAATGATTTCGGGTAAGCCTGAATCGAACCGTAAATTTTGGGTCGGTGAGTGATTTTGACCCGAACCGCCTAAATCGCAGACCTGCGTTCAAATTAGACATTATTTTATATTTTTCTTCTTCTTTAACCATGAAATATAAGATATTTAATGATCATATTACATTATGCAATGCATAAATAAAAATTAAGTAATTTTTCACTTCAATTATTATGTGAAAACACAAAATTTTATTTAAAAAATTTCTAATCCAAATCGCCGACCCGAACAGTCCAAACCGCTGAACCGCCAACCCGAACCATCGCGGTTTTCCTTATCAAATTTGCGATTTCGTTTTCTAATTTCCCAAATCGCCAACCCATTTGATTTGAAGTGTAAAATAAAAAAATGACCCGAACAACATCACGAACACCGCTAGTTCAGCGGAGTGAGTGCCATTTGTGTAGCCCAGCTGCTTCAAACATCAGAGGTTCTCCTTCAGGAGGCTTAAAATGATTTGGCCAAGGCTTAGAGGTAATGAAGTTAATGAGAGGGGAATTGGAACGTGAATTGGAGGCTCATAAGAATTAGGTGGCCACCATGGCTGCCACTCAGTAGAAGCTTGAGAAGAAGCTGGCTTAGATGGAGATTAAAAATCAAGGGCTGTGCTCGGACCTGACCACGACTGCTAATGAGAAAGAGGAGCTTTGCACTGAAGTCTCCAAGGTTCAGCATGTGGGGTTCTCCACTCTGGAGTTTCTGGTTTCAGTTTGTTTCTAGCTATTTTCGGCTTCTTATATGTTGTCTTCTTGTAGGACCTAGACGTGTCTCAGAGACAGCAGAGTGAGTTCTTGTTAGGGTTGGTGCTGGAGTGCCTATTCGGATCATATTTATGTCTGATTCATGAATACTAACGATATATATTTCCATAATATTACTTGTTTATGGTCACATCTCTTATCTTTCATATATATATATATTTGATCTAATATCGATTAGATTGAAACTAAATCCGGTTTAGTGATATGTATATAAGACAAAGACTCAAGGATTTACAACGTAGTGCGCAGTTACAACGTAGTTTGTAATTGACATTGGGAGGTGTCATATAAGTTGTATATTCTCAAATAAAATTTCTAGTCAAGATTTACTGATACAAGTCGGTTAGTAACATCCATTGATACTAGTACATGTCGTATATCGAGACTTGATCCGGCAGTCTATCCTAGTGGACCACGAGTCTTGAGAGACTCGTATAGACATGTAGGTATTTATTCAAAAAATACTGAACGACTCACATAAGATTTCCTAATAGATGGTACTCCAACGTTAATATGAATCTTCTCAAGTTGACTAGCATAATGGTCATTCGACTTGAGATATCACTGTCGATATATGAATTATCTTCACACCTAGATGGCAGTCACGTCACTGATCTATTTAGATTAGACCTCCGCCTGTTCATTGGGTGTGGACTCATGCTCATGATATCCTGTGAGTATCAGGTAAAATCTATCAGGCCTGTGTACAAGGTATATATATCCTGCACGTCTTTGCGATCTGTTAAATTCATGGTCGTGGTATACTGTGGAAGCGAGTTCCGAGTATTATTAAGAGATCATAAATTTATAAGTCGACTATATTGTACCTTATGGATTTGACGTTTATATTTATATCCTCGGTATAATATGGATTATCTGTGACATGAGGATTATACGTATGCAATAACCTCGACTTGTATAGTTCAGCGGTTTTATCTGTGGTCGTCATAATTTACGAGTGGGTGAATTATGGACATGAAATTAGATTTTGTGACGGATAAATCTAAACTTAGAGAGTCATAATATGAAGTGTACTCGTTGAACATTTAGGCAACATGTTATGAATAATACACATTACTCATAATATTTATTCGGATTAAATGAATTAATTCGAATTGTTTGATGGTTAAACGAAATTACACATACTTGTGGGCATTTCAGTCAATTAATAATTAATGTGTATTTTTATTAGATATAAAATTTGATTGGATACACATTAATTAATTGTCAAATAAGATTTTGAGACATGTCATTTGTTAGGGCAGATATGGAATCTCTAGGGTCGGATCAATGCTAAAAATACATTTCGTTGCTCAGAATCGTAGAATTGATATCCTAAATAATTTTCACGATATCCAACAAACCTGAATTTATACCCATTGTGTTGTGCGCAAGCCTACCATATTTTTTTATTTTAATTTCATTTGTTTCAAGTCACCAGCTCTCTGGAACCAGATAGCTTATGCAAATTGGGTTTTTCACTCAATTAACTTCCAACCTTCCATAAACACTTCCAAACACCCAAAATATATTTTTAACATCAAAACTAACATCAACACATGTTATAAAATAAACATAAATATATTCTAAATACATATATGTATTTCTTTAAATCAAAATACAATCCAAATTAAAATCCCACAAAAAATTGACTTATGAATAATTTTAGGTCACTTAAAGGTGGTCAAGAGATTTTAGAATGGTAGTCAAAGCTTCAAGCTTTCATCTAGAGTTCCAAACTCTAATTCTATGTTTCATGTCGAACATGAACATATTTGACCCAATCACATGCATATTGTGTTTATGCTTCCAAAGAATCCATACACAATTTATTAATCTAATCTCAACTTTAAGCTATGTTATTATGTATCCAATACATAATACATCACTATATGCTTCACTAATGATAACAGCTCAATAATGAAAAACATAGTTTTAAAGAAGATCAAACTTACCTAGCAAGCTTAATTCCAATATCTAATCTTCTTCTCATTATTGAAAATGTAGAGAACTTCCAATACTTCTCTCACAAATACTTTATTTAGGTTAATTTTTCTTATGCTTTGCCTTATGCTTGCTTAATCAAAACTTGTTCAAGCTTGCCTTTTATAGTCAAGCTTATGCAATTTTTAATTAATAAAAGTTCTAATCAACTTTTATGTGGGCTTAATCCAATTTGTCCAAATATGTATATTAGGTATAATTAATCAACTTTGTTTACCACTTGATTTAATTCAATTTAATTTGGACAAAGTTTAACCATTTGATTAGTTCATTATCTACTACTTTGATTTAATCCAATTAAATCAAGCCAAATACACATATTATTATATATTTTTGTAAATACCAAAATATCCTCCAATGGTATATATATTTATGAAATTACAACAAAGCCCTTATGTGATTTTAGATTAATCTAATCAATCCTAATTGTTCAAGTAAATAATTAAATGTTATCCAATAATATTTAATTATTTTAATTGATAATTATAATATCAAATATTATTTATTATGAAATATTATCAATATTTTAGAAAACATAGCTTCCTAATGTCATCCAAAATTATCTAAGCATTTTAGAGAAGAATAATTCCAACAAGAACAAAATTAAAGAAGCTTTTGGAAGATTAATGGTAATCTTTTATTTTCTTTAATTTAGAAAATTATTTTTGTTCTTCCTAATTGAATTCTTGTGTTGTAGGGATTCTTACAAATATTTTAAGGATTCTTTATACTCTGAAAATTGAGGCTCTTTGATTTGGTTGATGGATTTAGAGGCTAGATGCATGTGTGAAGTGATATTGATTAATATTAGTGTAATATTAGTTCTATTTTATTATATGATGATTTGTTGTCATTCTAGATTATTATGATCACTTTTGTAATACCTATAATTATTCTTGAGTGATTCATTTGTGGTGGCTTTAATTAGTGTAGAGATTAATATGATTAATGTCGAGAAAATTATATTTTAGCATGAAAATTGATTAATTTTATTCCCTGATCAGATTTGGAAATTTCAAAATTTTGGTGATGAAAATTATATTGTTTAAATGTATTAGATGTGTATTGGGCATTTGAATAATTGTCAGAAATTATTTCGGAGTGAAAATACGTGAAAATAACTAAAAACGACGTTACGGATGAGTTTTGAGCTAATCAGTTAATGACTGCCCAAATAATGAATTAGTCACTATTGGGAAGCCCATGAACTACCAAAGTTTGGGGCAGACCTGGGCAACCCTGTGTGGTATTGGTTGGTCGGTTTGGTCGAAAACATGTTTTATGTTATTTTACGGAAAAAAGTTTTTGTAAAAATTTCGTGGTGTTTTCTAAATTAATTATATCGTTATCTGATATCGAATAAAATATTTAGGTGAAATATGAATGAATTATTCATAAAGGAAGTTGAATAATTTATTCTATAAGTTTAAAAAATTATAAAGTTACGATTTCACCTGAACCACGCTTCTGCCGCGTATAACCCCAACAAAATGGTATCAGAGCAGATCTAATCCTACACCCATTACATGTTTCATGCTTGATATGTGATATTTAATCCAATTTATTATTTGCACGTACATGTGAATTAATTTGATTATTTTCGGATTGTTTGACAATTTAGGAATATACCCGCTAATAAGGCTATATAGTAACTTGTATTCGGAATACTTGTTTCTAGATTCATCTTGTCAATACAGATGTGAACGATTCTCGGATGCCATAACTGTATCATGCCAAAGCTGTACAGTTATGGATGACGGTAATTCATTTGTGCCGGTAGAACTTATATGATAAGAGGCAAATTCAAGTGAAAGTGGAAATTCTAGATGCGCCAAAGCTGTTAGGACTACACCGGTAGCTCGAGTTTGTCATTGACATGTGAATCCTTGATATGCCTAATGTGAACGTGTCAAAGCTGTCACAACGAGTAACAGTTAGGATCAAAATAAAAAGTCACAGTTAGTGTGATTGACAAATGAGTTGTCTACCTAAGAATATACGTAGGCGAGAATGTGCCAAAGCTGTGAATCAAAATATATTCATGAGATCCACTTCCAACTATGAAATTTGATTTAATTATTGAATTCCCGTTTCCATTGGGGATTATGTTATTACGTAAATTAGTGGGAGACACTGTTGGGTTAAAAATTCATAACTAAGGTAGTGTGTAATATTATGAAAATTATCGCTGATATTTTCCTTATTCTATCATGAAGATATAATTAAACTTCTAATACACTGCATGCATATTGTATATATGTTTTCTGACTCTTCTTATGATTGTAATTTTCTAGAATAGGTTCTATATTAGAGTAAGTTATGATATAATCCTTAGAAATAATATTGTTTTTATGCTATAAGGATTGACATGAATTGGTTCATGTCTCGAGATTCTTGATTGACATTAAGAAAAACCCTATCAGTTTTGTTTATATGACAATTACGTTTCTTGGCTTTGTTGACCTTTGGAGGTCACATGTCCGATACTATTTTCTAATCAATTATTTATAATTGTTGTGAATAGTTGAAGGTAAATTATAAAGCAAAATAAAGAAGATGCGTATAGTTGTGTGTAGAGAATATTGATTCTCCAAACACGACAACTATATTATTGGATACTAGATTCTCTGTCTAGCTGTTTAAAATTTTATTTAATGATTATTTTGATATTTGATATCAGAACTTGCGACTATTGGATAATTATTGTTCTATATAAATAGTTGTTACATATTTTAATACGACTAATAGTGTCATTGATGTAGAGATAAACATTAAGAAATATTTTTGGTAACGTAAATAATTTAGAATAGTGGTTTATGAAGTTTTATCACTTGAACTTTTTATGTTTATCTCGTATGGTAAATAATGGTCTGATATATGATCACAACACATATTTTTATCCATATAGTGAATATTATATTCAGGGAATGTGAACAAATCGCATTTAACCAATAATAGTTATTAGACCAAAGATTTATTAAATTAATACATTAGAAGAGTGTACTTTAATAAATTATAAATTATCTTGGGTAGTTTTCTTTACTTCGTATCTTAGTCAATGAGTTGTCATAACTTAGTTATGTATTTTTCTGAAGGAATACATATTGAATATCTAGAAAGGTTCAAGAACTTTCAATTTATTCTGATAAAATACGGATCAAATATTTTGACAGGTTCAAAGTTTTTTCGATCTGAAGTTTGAAAACTATACCTTTAAAATGGGTGGAAATATAACTTTTAAGAAACACATAGTATTTTCGCCTCTACTTCTGCTTGATTGGTGGAAACTTCAGATCAATATTGAGGCAGTTAATTGCCTCGGTAGGGTATACCTCTGTCATGTCTTCATGCGTCTATGCGAATACATATTTGTTTCTCATGATCATCTCCATTATCTCCTCATTCTCCTTGGCTAACGATAAGCCTCATACCAGTACCTTCTTCTCTGGTTCTGTTTCATCTAACACCACCTCTAATAGGTTCTCAATAGTAGTTTCTGGCCTATCTGACTTATCATCCAAGTGTTTCAGATAGGCTGTTAGATAATCCTATAATTATTATTTTTCAACATATGGTGGCTCTTCATTCTCGCTGGACCTCTGTATATCTCTCTTTGACATCCTGTGTACTCCTCATGAGCTGATGTTATAACATCGGCCGGCCTGGGAGGGCTCACCCTTGATATCGATGGTATATAGCCCGTTCGGGGACTAACACCTCATTACTTGGTGTAGGGTTGATACCACGCCCTTCATTGCATGGATCCACTTCCGATCGATAATCACTATAACTGGGACATATCGTTGATGATCATAAATTCAACCGACATCATCCTCTCTGCGATGTATATCGATAGCATTATTGTCCAGAGGGGCTTCACTTTCGCATTATTGAATGCTAACACTAGTTTTAGGATGAATGAGATGAGATTCTAATCTACCCACATCCGCTGGAATGCCTCCAAGAAGATGATGTCAGAGTTGCTTCCTCTGTCTACAATGACGCAAGAAATTATCACATCTGCTATGAGTAGTTTAATTATCAGAGGATCTGAATGTGCAGGTTTCAGCATATCCATGTCACTGTCTATGAAGGAGATATATGTTGAGTAGGTAGATGGTCATGCTCTCGACCCGATACAATTCACCTGAAATCTGAAGTCCTTTATCCGATCCTATTTTTCTGCAAGCCGGTGCTCCAACCTACACTGTTTTCCATTCCATTCTTCAGGCATGTCCACCATTACACATGGGACATGTGCCAGCCCCCCAACACCTCCAGCGGTGCTGCTTGGTGTTGCCTCAGTTCCTTTTTGGGTGCTTCTCTGGTTATGATGTTGCTGGTAGTTGACTTCCCAAGGTAGAGCTCCGGCTTCTGGCTGGCTCTTCCCTTTCAAATACTCCAAAACTTATCTTTTTTCATAATCATTTTCAATTGCTGGTACAAGTTCTTACATCTGGCAGTGGTGTGTCTTACTTCCATATGAAACTCGTAGTACAACCCTTTGTCCTCTTACTCGCCTGTCATTCTTATCGAATGCAGTTCCTTTAACAGTATGTGTTTTTTCATTTTATGGAAGATCTGCTCCTACGGTAGGGTGAATTCATACAACATCTCGTCGTCTTCCCACATCGGCCACTTGGGCTCGGACTCGTACCTTCATCTTTCCTCAATATCTTTTGAGGTCCTTACTCTATTTCCATCTATCTCTGATTTTCTTTTCCTCGAGTCTTGACTCTGCTCGTTTCTGGTCTTGCTACTGCGACCTTGTTCTGCCATCGCGATCGCAGCGACTTGAGACATCATGGTCTTGTTTTCCATTACATTCAGCAAGCCCTCGGCCCTGGTCCATACTTCTGACATGTCATATGGGGGTGTCTTCAAGAAATTCTTATGAATATAGGATCCGCTGACCAATCCTCTGATGAAGAACGATGCTACCAACTTTGAGTCTAGGTTGTTGACGGCGTTCATTTTTCAACAAACCTCTGTAAGTACTACCTAGGGGGCTCGTCGTCCTTCTCCTCCAACTACAGGTCTGCTATAGCAACTTCAGTGGGACGGTTGTCGTGGTACTGCACGATGAACTTTCATCCCATGTCTTCAAAACTCCATATTGACATTTCTGTAAATTTTAAGAACCAAGAAAGGGCATTGCCAGCAAGGGTGGTGACAAACATCTTGCGCATTAGAGCCTTGTTGGTGGTTTCCATTGAGAGCCTCTGTTGAAATTGGACCAAGTGAGTGACTGGGTCTGACTT
Organism: Zanthoxylum bungeanum; assembly: GCA_019454045.1. Taxonomy (NCBI): domain Eukaryota; kingdom Viridiplantae; phylum Streptophyta; class Magnoliopsida; order Sapindales; family Rutaceae; genus Zanthoxylum; species Zanthoxylum bungeanum. Next base: position 58,108 of record SKCR01044549.1, on the reverse strand, counting down.
CCCAATGTATTTGTCGAAGCTTGTTGGGGGTAAAATCTCGGGGTTTCAGCTCATCTTCGATCCATTCCTGGAATGGGGATGTGGACATGCCCATGTTCGCCAGGTCAGCCAGATTCGTCGGGGTCTGCACCCGAATGCCTATGATATTTTTTTGCTATTGCCACCACCATTTTCTCATTGAAAAACTCCTCATTCCAACGATGCCCCTCTTATGACGACTCACATCCAAGTATTTGCTTTTATCCTTATGCTCCACCTCTCTCCATACCCGGCCTTGATTCTTGGAACCCTCTACACCAAAATCTGCGTCATCAATATTGATGGGGCTCTTCCCCACGGTCTCTCATCGTGTCACTCTTCTGGCCGTCCCTCATCGTGGAGGTCTTTGACGACGACTCATTCATTTCCATTCTCATTGTCTTTACTGGAGCCTACCATTTGGATCTGAGTATTGAGCACCCTATTTTCTTGCTGTATAACTTGCATTTGTTCTTGGAACTGCTTCTCATGGATTACATCTGGTCCTCCATGTGCTTCATCATCTCATTTCTGATTGACGAGATGTCCATCGTAGGTATCGAGTGGTTGGATACTTCTTCCTCCTGGTGAGCAGTGGATGTAGAGATTCTAGACTCTTTGTTTCTCGGGCCATTCTTGCTTGGTTGTGTGAACTTTCTCGGATTTAATGATTGCAGGAAATCGTAAATACAACTTTTCGTCTCAACGATTCCCACAGACGACGTCAATTGTTTGTGCAACTAACTTAACCAACAATGTGATCAAATAAAACACACAAAGATTGATCATAAACGCTCTTTTTACTGCTTGGTTATCCAAAAAATCAATCCCTTACTTTAGGGTTTCTTTCCCTATTTATAATATCTCATTATAAGGAAAATAAATTGACAGCGGTTATATTTTATTCACGTTTTCCATTAACTGGCCAACTCTCTGTAATCTCGAAACTTCCCTATTATAGATTATTATTCAGCTTAAAGAAACAAAAAATAATTAATAGGGTGCCTTATTCCTTGTTCAGAAGATTTGTATCATTAAGGAGCTGATATTTTTGCCTTAGTCCTCACGTTATCTTTGATTGCCTTTCCGGAGGAGGGCCTGAGGCGGGGACCCTGCTAAAGGGTCCCGAATCCAATTCTGAACGAAGGTCTTGGTTTAGACCCTAAAATAAGTTTATGAATCAGACTCTGGAGACAGATATTTGAAACTAGACACTGACAGGAGGTCCTGTAATCAGACTCCGCGGAGACACTGAGATTAGGTCCTGACAGTAACTCTACATCTCATTTGGAGTATGTTTGGTCACGTGTTATGCGTCTCCCCAAACTATATGATACACCCATTTATTAATATTATGAGTTATATACATTGAATTCAAATTTAATCATTGAGAAAATTATTAATTATTAATTATCATATATCGTATATTTATTGAAATATTCATTTAATATATCACATATAAAGTTCTTTCTAAACGTGGAGCACGTATGGCACGTGATAATGTTTGCATAAAAAGCATCATTACTAAAATCTAATGGCCCATACTTTATTAGTCGCCCACCAAGATCTTGTCCCTTCCTTTACTGTTATTTTAGACCGTAAACTAGGTCTGCTTACCAATAAATTCCCCTTCATTTAGATATTTTTTCAAATCTTAGCACACGAACTCACGTGACCTTTATTAAATTAAATTAAATGTCATCCATTCTTCATCATGGATGCCCATGCATATCATTAATTCACATACATGCATTTATGTGTACTAAAGTCTAAAAGGAGGAAGACAAGTGGGTTACGCAAATGAAGATTAGTGGACCAAAGAGAGAAGAGTGGCTTCTGTTTCCCGCCAAGGGTGCTCACGTGGAACCCACCGCCTCATCTTTCCCGCCAAAATCCCTAGCTCTTTGGTCTTAATCCAAGCAACGCTCGACACGTGTCCCATAAGCTGACAACTGTCCGCCAGCTGTTGGGCTATTGATGATATTGCGGGGCCCGCCGATGATGTGTGTCAGTAGTTGCGCAGAAAACGCCAGCATTTATTTATTTATTTATTTATTTTGGTTCTTTAAATTTTCTTTTTCCAATTTTAATTTTGCTTTTTTGGCCGCAATTCAGTTAACGGCGAACAATGACGTGGCTATGACTCCTTGCTACAAATTACGGTGCTGAATATATCTCGTGTCATCTTCTCGTACTGCTGAGCTGGTGAGACTGCCCCTGCATTCGAGTAAATCTGGGGTGCAACAGCGGTTTTAATGACATAGTACCACTAACGAATTAAAAAATGACATGTATAATTTAATACCTATTTTTTAGTTGTTTTTTTAATTTTTTAGCACGCGTGACCATGGTAAATTGGCTTGTTACATGGATGACGTTGTACCACTGTTGCACTAAAGATTTTCTCCTTGCATACAGGGGCGAAGTCGGAAAATTGGCATAGACTGTATCAGATATATTTTAATAACAATTGTATTTTAAAAAAAAGTTTCATATATATATATATATATAACGAGTGTGTGGTATCACTAATCATTAATTATTATATAATATGTAAAAATTATATTAAATAAAAATATTATTTATTTAATTAATTTTTACTATTTATACAAGCCTAATAATATATAATTGGATTATTACATATATGATGTGATATCACAATTGTATAATAAAAAATTTCATTAAAAAAAAAAAAAAAAAACTCATACACAATAGAAATTTAAATATTATAATTCCTGTGGGGGTAGAAAATTGACTTTGAAATATTACGTAATTATATACTAAGAGAATTGATTGTAATGTTGAATCACGGACAACAAAGAACTCATCATATATTTAAAAGAGTAAAAATCGAATCATGAGCTCTACATTAACAAAGAAGGATATAATTAAAACCAAAAAAAAAAAAAAAAAAAAATTATCAAAAGCTTCGATGGACTATATTTATAGAATAAAATATAAGGCCAACCACACAGAGCTTAAACTCTACAAGTTACTTGAACTAAGTGTTGTAATAGGTAGGGCCGGCCCCGGCTTTAATAAGTTTGATCTGAGTTTAGTATTCAAAATTTTAGCCCGGGCCTGGGAAAAGCCCGACCAAGGCTTTATCCGGCCCGGTTTTTTATTAATAAAAAATTATATATATTTATAATTTATTATATAAATATAATTATATATATATAATATTTTTTAAGCCCGGGCTTAATGTGCCGAGCCTGAGCCGGACCTCTACTTCTAGGGCCCGGCCCGAGATTTTTAGCCCCCGGTCCGGGCCCAGGCTTTTTTGCCATCTCTAATTTGAACTACTTTAGTTAATAAATAGACTAATTGACATATTTGTGAATATTATTGTATGGTTTAGGGGTGTTCATAGGGTTAGGTCAATCCTCCACCCAACCCGACTAAAAGAATTTAATACAATTTCAGGTTGATTCGACCTGATTCGATTTTTACGGATTGGGTCACGGGTTTGATGACGTAACCCGACCCGACCTGAAAATAATATTTTGAATTATTTTTCTAATTATTATTATTTTTTAAAAGTTTTTACTATTATTTCAATTATTTATTACTTTTTTATCTTGAAATTTTATATGTATGATAAATTTCAGGACATAAAATAGTTATTATTTATGTTTTAAAATAATTAATACATAAAAAATTTCTTTTTTTATTGACGATCTCATCGGGTTTGCTAAATCAAATTTCAATTTGCTAACCCGATCGGATTTCATAAAATTCCGACTCTACCCAACTCGACTCGTGAACACCCCTAATGTGAATCAATTCAAAAGAACCTATTTATAATTTTGCAAAAAGTTTGGATGAGCTATAACACACCCTAACCCAGAAGTAGCTTTGCCCATGCCTACATAAGTAGTTTTCATCATCTTGATCTTTTGTGTTGCGTCGTTTCTTCGTTTTTTTAGTAGTTTTAGAAGTAGACTTCAATAAAACCAAGGCTTGAGACTAGCGTTAGGCAAATTTTCTCCATCTCGTCATACGTTTTGTCAGGGATGTGACTTGTTTAGAAATTTTTAATACGATAAATTTTAATAAGATGAAATAAGATTTAACGAGAAAAGACACGAGATGAGATGATTATTTATCCTAAAAAAAAAAATCGGAACGAGGCTATAATTATTTCTTATCTCAATAAATAAATGGGACATGTCCTATTACTAACCCTACTTGAGACATGTTTGGGCGGAACCTCAGCCTTTACGAAAATATACTAACAACACTATCTTAATTTTCACATGTATGAACCCACGTGTAAAAACTACTTGAAAGTGAGTTTGCAGTTATTAAAGCATTTGCATTAATATCTCTCTGTTTGCGTAATTTTTATGCGTGAAGAAAGAAAAACGTGTAAGGTTCAAATCTCCTGAAACAAAATCCCACGTGAAGGGTTTTTCCATGTGTTACCTGACCGATTGGGGGGCTCCCTGCCCTAGGTCTGATTTTTTGCCGAAAGTAAGCATACGGCCTGATGATATTGTCACATCAACTCTGCTTTTCTTATGTCACGCTCATCAATAGTGGTGATAGCCTGGACGATGTTTCCTGGGGGACCCTTATGCTTACACCTGTACTTGGCCGATTTAATGAAGGCCAATGTTAAAATGCCGAGGTTTGGTCGATCTATCGAAGGCCGATATTGGGGCTCGGCCAATTCAGTGGCCGATGCTGAGTGTGTGATGGGCCCGAGGGAGAAGTGCTTGCCCTGCAGTTGGTTGGGCCGCCTTTTACAGTCCTATGTGAACCCATCACTTCTATAATAAATGCGTGACTCTTCCCAACGTTGTAGGCACTGCATTTTTACACATAAGTCCCTATGATGAGTCTCATTTTGGAGACACTACCTTTTAAGTCACGGAGGTCACGGGAAACGGACATCGGAAGGGGAAATTCAGAATAAACAAGGTTCACTGTTTTCGTTCGTGCTGCATTCGTTTTTACGTTCGAACGTCAAACGGATTGCGAGCGTTCGTGCCGCGTTCGAGGAAGTGTTCGAACGGTGTCGGTAATTCTGGTTTTGCTGCTAGCCTCACATCCAGCCCAATTAGCCCCCCAAAGCCCATAAAACACATCTCATTTAAATAAATAAATATTAATTAAAACATTAACTAAATAATATAATAATTAAATTAATTAAATGATTAAATAAAACATATACCAAACATAAAATAAACAATTACAAACTTAAACTAAAATCATGCCTAAATTAAACAAATCACATACTAAATCAAAATATAATCATGCCTAATTAAAATCAATCAACCAATTATATTCCCAATCTAATAAGATTATTCCCAAACTTAAAATATTGTATTCCTAAACCAAGCCAATCAAATATTCAACATTCCCTATCTAGCCAAGATTTGTCCCCCCCTCAATCTTTGACTTCCCTTAACCAAACCAAACCAAATCCCTCTTCAATTAGCCAAATCTCTTTCCTTGTCAAGCCCAACCCTTTTGCCTATAAAAAGAACCTTTCACCAACCTTCTCAACCCTAGTTTTCTGAACCCTAGTTTCTAGACCCTAGTCCCTAGTCCCTAGCTCATACACAACACACATAAAAATTACAGGAAGAAGACACCCAAAAATAGTAAGCAAAAGATAAAGAGGAAACGGCAGCGAAACCACAAGGAAAAAATAGCAAAAGACGGAGAACGACGACTCAAAACAGTAAAGACAACGAACGAGAACAGTGAACCAGTGAACCGGGAGAGTTGCGGAGCATCCACCCTTCCGACGATCGTGTACCGTACATCCGAGAGGTGATTTAAAAGGTTAGACCTGAAGATACCTTTTCATTAGTTTATATTCATTTTTTTTATTATTATTGAATTCTATTCGCATGAGAGTCGTTTATGGATGCATGTTGTGGCTTGAATGAAATGGAAGAGTGTCGTCTCTTGTGGTATATAGGATAGAAACCCAGACGTAAATTCCGTAGCCGAATCCGAATGGACGGTAGTGCGATCTGTACATGGGACTCAACTCCACGTACCACTTGAGTAAACGGCACATTCTCTTGTGTGGCGTTGCTTTGGTTTATTTATTTCTTGTCATTTAAATTCTGTATGTTGCTTATTCCCATATGATATGATCGAGTGCATGGGCTTAGTAACTGCGATGAAAAGTTCCATAATTGGAGGGGTTAAAATCCTCCACCACGACGCTTTGCCGCACCGATTGATGTGTGTTCGGTTGAATGCGAGATACGTTCAATCGAGCATACCTAGTTTGATATGATTGTCTTTATTTTCGTATGCATGATTCAACCGAGCGCATGGTTTAGTAAGTGCAATGTGAGATCCCCTATGGGGAGGGGCTAAAGCCCTTTACCACGATGCTTTGCCGCGCCGTTGATGTGTGTTCGGTTGGATGCAAGACACGTTCAATCGGACATACTTAGAATATTATGATTGTCTTTATGTTTGTATGCATGACGTGATGTGACGCGCATGGGCTTAGTATGTTGGTCTAAAGGTCCTCTCTTTGAGAGATCAAGAGCCCCCAAAAGGCCACCATTACGGCAGTACTTCGCCGCGCCCATTTATTTTGTTGTTTATGTATTGCGTCTCATTTCATGCATCAGGTCTGTTCCCGTTCGAACGCGTTTACGAACGCAACTCGAACGCGCATGCATTTTTGCCTTATCATGCATCAGGTCTCATTTCTGTTCGAACGCGTTTACGAACGCCATACGAACGTGAGCATTCTGTTTCATTTTCGTTCGAACGCGTTATCAAATGCCATACGAACGCGAGCATACTGTTTCATTTCCGTTCGAACGCGTTATCAAACGCCATACGAACGCGAGCATTCTGTTTCATTTCCGTTCGAACGCGTTATCAAACGCCATACGAACGCGAACCTTCTGTTTACCGCTCGAACGCGTTTACGAACGCTACACAAACGCGCACACACTGAACTGAGTCTGTCTTATCATATTCGTGTATAATTGCCTCTTGGTTGATCTTTCTTGTGTTATATAGCCAACTGTATTATTTGTATTCAAGCATGATTAGGCTGTCAGCATGTTATTTTGTTAATAGGTTCATGAGATAGTACTCAAGTATGATTTTGTTGTTCTTAGTTTTCCATATCATAGGATTGAAATATGTTCATGAGATTGCCATGTGATGTTGCATGTTGTGATGAACTTGTTGATGTATGCATATGAATTTAGAAGCATGATATCTTTGGAAATAAATGTTATTTAAGCCTGGTTAAATTATCACATAAATCCTTTTATTACAAGTGACATAAGTAAGGGACCATTCCGAACCCAACGGTTTGAGGTCTTCCCTTGCGAGGGGTGAGTGCGGCCTTAAATCTCATTTTCCCGGTTCACACCGGGTGGCGACTCCATTACTCTCCGGTTTAGTCCCCCGTGGCTACTCCGTACTCCCAACTAGGCCGCGAGCCTAGGACAGAAAAACGTCGCCCAGGTTCTGTTGTCCACAGTCTGGCGACTCCACTGGGGATAGAGAATTGGCCCCGAAATATTGACTTGTGATGTTTGGATTTATGTTTTAATTGACCGTGTCTATAGTGGATAAAGTAAGGGTTTAATCAAAGGCATTTTTAGGCTAGGTAATGGTTTGGTGTCTTCCTTCATTCACTACCTTTCTAGAAGGAAAAGCTGTGAAGGCACCTAGATAGCCATCTACTCGTAGCCTATTGTGATGGACTAATTTGGATGACTCGTTGTTTATTCCTGACAACAAGCGATAAGAGCCTAAGAGGCTTGGGTATTTAAGTGAGGCTCGCTCCACCTTCCTTCTGGGGGATCTACAACGGGAAATCCATTTGACAGTCCGTCACACACCATAGCTCATTGGCACGTACCTTAGTGTATAAAAAAGGGTGCGCTCACTTGGTTGCTCGAACCCTTGAATGGGGAGACCTGGTTGTGGGCCATCCTTCGCCGGTGAGAGCCTTTGTCTATACTCTTACTAACCCACCTATAGACCGGGTTGGCTAAAGTAACAATTATTTCCTTGAATATGTGCTTGTGGACCATCCTCATTTGGATGCAGTTGGACTATTGTCAGAAATGCGGGCTTGCTGGGCAATTTAAACTGGGGCAAGTTCGTACCTTATGACTATTAGGCCCAAAGCTTCTGAAATGTTGATGGGCCATACTGTAAAAATTATTACGTTTGCATTATCTTTCTTCTATGCTTGTGTTTGGGAACATCGTCGTTTGGATCCGTTTGGACCATGTGCCATGAGATATGGGCTTGTTGGGCCATTTAAACTGGGACAAGAACGTATCTCATGACTATTGGGCCAAAGGCGTCTAAGTGTTGATGGGCCACTTTGTACTTGTGTTCGGAACATTACCATTTGGCTTTAGTTGGGCTCCTTGTCATAAGATGTGAACTCGTTGGGCCATTTAAACTGGGATGGGTTCACTCCTGTGACAATTAGCCCGAAAAATTCTAAAATGGTAACGGGCCGATTTGTGTGAAAATTTTAATTGATTTAGTATATTATATATGTTACATGCATCTCATGCACCTCATGCATACATGCACCATGTTAACCCCATTTTTTCCTGAAAGCCATCATAGATACCCGTTGGTTAGGGAAGATGACAGACTTGTCAAAAGACCAAGCAGCCACCAAGAGTACTGGCAGAAGACCTAGCCCAATGGGATAGGAAGCCCAATCATGCATGCATGCATACACGTAACATATTTGCATCCTTTTTGTGTTTGTTCTGTTTTGTAATAACAGGTTTCAAAAGAAAAAAAAGAAAGCGTCAAAAGACAAACCAATCAGGAACATCGACGGTACTGTATCAGTCTGGGGGCGAGGCCCATATCAGTATCAGTCTGGGGGCGAGGCCCATATTAGCAGTATCAGTCTGGGGGCGAGGCCCATATCAGTATCAGTCTGGGGGCGAGGCCCATATTAGCAGTATCAGTCTGGGGCGAGGCCCATATCATTATCAGTCTGGGGGCGAGGCCCATATCAGTATCAGTCTTGGGGCGAGGCCCGTATCAGTATCAGTCTGGGGGCGAGGCCCGTATCAGTATCAGCCTTGGGGCGAGGCCCATATCAGTATCAGTCTTGGGGCGAGGCCCATATCAGTATCAGTCTTGGGGCGAGGCCCATATCAGTATCAGTCTGGGGGCGAGGCCCGTATCAGTATCAGCCTTGGGGCGAGGCCCATATCAGTATCAGTCTTGGGGCGAGGCCCATATCAGTATCAGTCTTGGGGCGAGGCCCATGTCAGTATAGTTTGAGAACAAAGCTCAAGAGGAAGAAAGCCTCATATCAGTATAAGTTTGAGAACAAAGCTCAATGGGAAGAAAGCCTCATGTCAGTACAGTTCGGGAATAAAGCCCAGGGGAATAAAGCCTCATATCAACACAGTTCGGGAACAAAGCCCAGGGGAATAAAAGCCTCATGTCAGTATAGTATAAGTTTGAGAACAAAGCTCAAGGGGAAGAAAGCCTCATGTCAGTACAGTTCGGGAATAAAGCCTCATATCACACAGTTCGGGAACAAAGCCCAGGGGAATAAAAGCCTCATGTCAGTATAGTTTGAGAACAAAGCTCAAGAGGAAGAAAGCCTCATATCAGTATAAGTTTGAGAACAAAGCTCAAGGGGAAGAAAGCCTCATGTCAGTACAGTTCGGGAATAAAGCCCAGGGGAATAAAGCCTCATATCAACACAGTTCGGGAACAAAGCCCAGGGGAATAAAAGCCTCATGTCAGTATAGTTTGAGAACAAAGCTCAAGAGGAAGAAAGCCTCATATCAGTATAAGTTTGAGAACAAAGCTCAAGGGGAAGAAAGCCTCATGTCAGTACAGTTCGGGAATAAAGCTCGGGAGGAATAGAGCCTCATCTCAACAGTTCGGGAATAAAGCTCGGGAGGAATAAAGCCTCATCTCAACAGTTCAGGAATAAAGCTCGGGAGGAATAAAGCCTCATCTCAACAGTTCGGGAATAAAGCTCGGGAGGAATAGAGCCTCATCTCAACAGTTCGGGAATAAAGCTCAGGAGGAATAAAGCCTCATCTCAACAGTTCGAAAATGGAGCACGGTTCGAAATGGACCATCATCTCATCTCGCCGAAAGGCACTCCGAAAATGGAGCACGGTTCGGAAATGGACCATCATCTCATCTCGCCGAAAATGGCACTCCGAAAATGGAGCACGGTTTGAAATGGACCATCATCTCATCTCGCCGAAAATGGCACTCCGAAAATGGAGCATGATTCGAAATGGACCATTATCTCATCTCGCCGAAAATGGCACTCTGAAATTGGAGCATGGTTCGAGAAGGGACTACCATCACATCTCGCCAAAAATGGCACTCCGAAATTGAAGCACTGTTCAGAAATGGACCAAGGAAGGCCTAACCCATCGGAATATAATACATATACATGCATACATGCATACATACCACATACATGCAATGTTTGTTTCATGTTCGCAGGTGTTATAAACAGCAAAGACCATCTCATCAAGTAACGGTTCAAAAATGAGCCACAATCTCGCACAGCACAGTTCAGGAAATGGACCGCTACCACAACAGACGCCGGAAATGGCACTCCAAAATGGAGCACTCACAACAGACGCCGGAAATGGCACTCCAAAATGGAGCACTCACAACAGACGCCGGAAATGGCACTCCAAAATGGAGCACTCACAACAGAGGCCGAAAATGGCGTTCCAAAATGGAACACACACAGTAGATGCCGAAAATGGCGTTCCAAAATGGAACACACACAACAAATGCCGGAAATGGCGCTCCAAAATAGAGCACATACACGAAAGATGCCGAAAATGGCGCTCTAAAAATAGAGCACGGTTCGGGAATAAACCAGGGGTCGCAGTACCTCACCACCAAATCAACGCAACTCAACACATGGTAAGTCAAGTGGCAGCTGGCGAGCCAGGTAAGTAGAAATGCATTGCATAACTTTGATAGGATTGTCACTGTTGCACATTACACAAGTCCCATCAAAGTGGGGGCGACTGTAGGCACTGCATTTTTACACATAAGTCCCTATGATGAGTCTCATTTTGGAGACACTACCTTTTTAAGTCACTGAGGTCACGGGAAACGGACATCGGAAGGGGAAATTCAGAATAAACAAGGTTCACTGTTTTCGTTCGTGCTGCGTTCGTTTTTACGTTCGAACGTCAAACAGATTGCAAGCGTTCGTGCCGCGTTCGAGGAAGCGTTCGAACGATGTCGGTAATTCTGGTTTTGCTGCTAGCCTCACATCCAGCCCAATTAGCCCCCCAAAGCCCATAAAACACATCCCAATTTAAATAAATAAATATTAATTAAAACATTAACTAAATAATATAATAATTAAATTAATTAAATGATTAAATAAAACATATACCAAACATAAAATAAACAATTACCAACTTAAACTAAAATCATGCCTAAATTAAACAAATCACATACTAAATCAAAATATAATCATGCCTAATTAAAATCAATCAACCAATTATATTCCCAATCTAATAAGATTATTCCCAAACTTAAAATATTGTATTCCTAAACCAAGCCAATCAAATATTCAACCTTCCCTATCTAGCCAAGATTTGTCCCCCCCTCAATCTTTGACTTCCCTTAACCAAACCAAACCAAATCCCTCTTCAATTAGCCAAATCTCTTTCCTTGTCAAGCCCAACCCTTTTGCCTATAAAAAGAACCTTTCACCAACCTTCTCAACCCTAGTTTTCTGAACCCAAGTTTCTAGACCCTAGTCCCTAGATCCCTAGTCCCTAGCTCATACACAACACACATAAAAATTACAGGAAGAAGACACCCAAAAACAGTAAGCAAAAGATAAAGAGGAAACGGCAGCGAAACCACAAGGAAACAATAGCAAAAGAAGGAGAACGACGACTCAAAACAGTAAAGACAACGAACGAGAACAGTGAACCAGTGAACCGGGAGAGTTGCGGAGCATCCACCCTTCCGACGATCGTGTACCGTACATCCGAGAGGTGATTTAAAAGGTTAGACCTGAGGGTACCTTTTCATTAGTTTATATTCGTTTTTTTATTATTATTGAATTCTATTCGCATGAGAGTCGTTTATGGATGCATGTTGTGGCTTGAATGAAATGGAAGAGTGTCGTCTCTTGTGGTATATAGGATGGAAACCCAGACGTAAATTCCGTAGCCGAATCCGAATGGACGATAGTGCGGTCTGTACATGGGACACAACTCCACGTACCACTTGAGTAAACGACACCTTCTCTTGTGTGGCGTTGCTTTGGTTTATTTATTTCTTGTTATTTAAATTCTGTATGTTGATTATTCCCATATGATATGATCGAGTCCATGGGCTTAGTAAGTGCGATGAAAGGTTCCCTAATTTGAGGGGTTAAAATCCTTCACCACGACGCTTTGCCGCACCGATTGATGTGTGTTCGGTTGAATGCGAGATACGTTCAATCGAGCATACCTAGTTTGATATGATTGTCTTTATTTTCGTATGCATGATTCAACCGAGCGCATGGGTTTAGTAAGTGCAATGTGAGATCCCCTATGGGGAGGGGCTAAAGCCTTTTACCACGATGCTTTGCCGCGCCGGTTGATGTGTGTTCGGTTGGATGCAAGACACGTTCAATCGGACATACTTAGAATAGTATGATTGTCTTTATGTTTGTATGCATGACGTGATATGACGCGCATGGGCTTAGTATGTTGGTCTAAAGGTCCTCTCTTTGAGAGATCAAGAGCCCCCAAAAGGCCACCTCTACGACAGTACTTCGCCGCGCCCCTTTATTTTGTTGTTTATGTATTGCGTCTCATTTCATGCATCAGGTCTGTTCCCGTTCGAACACGTTTACGAACGCAACTCGAACGCGCATGCATTTTTGCCTTATCATGCATCAGGTCTCATTTCCGTTCGAACGCGTTTACGAACGCCATACGAACGTGAGCATTCTGTTTCATTTCCGTTCAAACGCGTTATCAAATGCCATACGGACGCGAGCATTTTGTTTCATTTCCGTTCGAACGCGTTATCAAACGCCATACGAACGCGAGCATTCTGTTTCATTTCCGTTCGAACGCGTTATCAAACGCCATACGAACGCGAACCTTCTGTTTACCGCTCGAACGCGTTTACGAACGCTACACGAACGCGCACACACTGAACTGAGTTTGTCTTATCATATTCGTGTATAATTGCCTCTTGGTTGATCTTTCTTGTGTTATATAGCCAACTGTATTATTTGTATTCAAGCATGATTAGGCTGTCAGCATGTTATTTGGTTAATAGGTTCATGAGATAGTACTCAAGCATGATTATGTTGTTCTTAGTTTTCCATATCATAGGATTGAAATATGTTCATGAGATTGCCATGTGATGTTGCATGTTGTGATGAACTTGTTGATGTATGCATATGAATTTAGAAGCATGATATCTTTGGAAATAAATGTTATTTAAGCCTGGTTAAATTATCACATAAATCCTTTTATTACAAGTGACATAAGTAAGGGACCATTCCGAACCCAACGGTTTGAGGTCTTCCCTTGCGAGGGGTGAGTGCGGCCTTAAATCTCATTTTCCCGGTTCACACCGGGTGGCGACTCATTACTCTCCGGTTTAGTCCCCCGGGCTACTCCGCTACTCCCAACTAGGCCGCGAGCCTAGGACAGAAAAGCGTCGCCCAGGTTCTGTTGTCCACAAACGTGTTTCATCATGAGGCCTAATGAAGAGCCGTTTTTTACGTCACTTCTGTGTACCCTTTCGTAGCACATGACTTTTGCATCGAATGTATTCTAACACCTGTTTGGGGCGATCCTTAATTTTTTCGTTTTCCCGCTGTTTCCATTCCTCGACAATTCGGGTTGCGACACTTGTCCCAAGCTGAGCCTTTCGCCTGTTTATATAAGGGTTTAGCCCATTCTGGTTCTTTCTTTACTCTCCCCCATTGCAATACTCTTTCGTATTTTCGATCTCCTGACATCAATGGCGTCTTCTTCCTCTGCTCCCAAAACCAGTTCCTCCACTTTTGCTGATTATAAGATGGCACTAGACGACTCTTCTGTGGGCACTTTTGGTGTTCATACTCTTGAAGAGAATTACGACCAATGCGCGCTAGGTCCTATTTTTACTGAAGACTATACCATAGCCACAGCCCCGCTGGCTCAACAATTTCCTTCCTCTTCTGGTCTCCCGTTTTCGGAGCCAATTAATATTTCTCATTTGGCTCAGTCTAACCCGATTCGCACGTGGCCCAAACATGACGCTGCGTTAGAGTCTTAGTTACAACGTATGCTATTGCATGCGGATACTCGTGCTTTTCTAGATAAGAATGATTTCCTTTCCTTCATCGAACTTTTGTTGGCTTTGCCTTCCCCTGACCGCAGCTTATTTCCTATTTCCTTGCTCTTTTGGTCTTCTGAGTACAATGTATTCATTTTCCCTGTTGGTCATTTTACTGTCACTCTCTGTGACATCGGTGCTCTCACCGGGTTGGCCCCCCTGGGCGCACCCATCTCGGCGTGTACAAACTTCTGTTTCCCTCATCCTTCAATGGACCCTTCGTCCTTTTCGTCCTACTCTTCTTTTCTTCGCACGTTTTCGAAAACGGCTGGTCCTGTTTTGATGTTGGAGCAAACAACTTTCCTTCATTATTGGCTGTGCAAATACATCATTTGTGTGCCTAGCCAAAAGCCTGTGGCGGGCTACCTTCCCATCTCTTCCGATCTTGCCAATGGTCGTCGTTTAGACCTGGCATCCTTCTTGCTAGCTACTATTTATCGGGGCTTGGCCGTGCTCCAAAAACAACTTCGGTCGGGGGGTTCGCCCATTGCCTCTGGTCCTTTATGGCTCGTTCAGCTTTGGTTGAGAGCTTATTTCCCTGTCTTCGGCGCAATTGATTCGAATCATCCTTATCTTTGTGCCGGTCTTCTTTTTACCCAGCTTCGGCCATCTTCTTTCCTCACTCGCACTGCTTTTGAATATTTCTATACTCTTCCTCAGGTTTCCTCTTTTTTCCCTTTCTCAGTAGGGAATAGCCCATCATTCGTTCATGATCTCCCTCTCTCGGAAGAGGATGGGTCAGGTCTTCGCATATGGCGTAAGTTTTTATGCAGCCGTGACCTGATTCATGACATTCTGACTGGGGCCAATGGCAAGACTGGAGTGGAGGTGTATTCTCCCAACTTCGTTGCCTGTCAGCTTGGCCTCGTTCAAGGATGGCCTCTTCATTTCTTCCATACGCGTTTCGCTTTGTCAGACCGTTTTAAAGTCCTTTCAGTTTCTGACATAGAGGAATCCTCATCGGAAACCCGTTCTTTACTTTCTTCTTTTGTCATAGCTCCTTTGCTTCTTGTATCAGTCCATTCTTCTTTTGATCGTTTCCGGCCACCTGCCCGTGAGCGATTTTTTTCTCTGCCCTCTATGAGGGTATTTCCTACTATTCCATTGTCCCAAAAGTCTTCTGAGCCAATGGGGTCAAAAAAGGCAACTGAGACGGCCAAACCCAAGAAAATAAAGCCCGCTAAGAGGAAACAGCCTTCCCCCAGCCGTAGCTCGGATTCGGACGTGCCACTCGTCCGTCGCTCTAAGGTACGAGTTTGAGACCCGTCTTCTTTTGTACATGAGTTTGATGTACTGTGAAATCATAATTGTGTATCTTGTGCAGGCACTTAGGATTGAGCCGCCTTCCACAATGCCCGAAATGGCGCGAACTTTGAGGGCCGAAGCTCCCATATGCGGAGGCGAGGAGGTGCGACTTGCAGAAATACCGGTCGTTCAGTTTCACTTTGATGAGGATGAAGTGGCCGAGGGTCCTATCATGGAGCAATTACCAGGAGAGTGCGATGCAGTCGGAGCCGATCACCAATGTACGGAGCTATATATTGAATCTGGCCGTTCGCGTCCAATAGTCTAGGAAATTCCAAGAGACCATCCTCTATTTGATCGCTTCTCTTCAGACGGTTCTGTACCAATTGTGCAGGATCCGGATGATGAAGCTGAAGTGCCAGAGCCTACTTGGCCGATTGGGTCTCCTTGGCACCACCTCAAGCAACTTTATCCCTTAGTACGTAGGATGTCTGCCTCAGGGCTTAAAGGGAGTTATAGGGACGTGGACGACCTTTATAGTTTGGCCGAATTGGATTCGTTAGAGGAGGCTCGGTCTATGTACAAAATCGACGTACTTTGTCGCGTTTACGAGGAGGAGAGGGTCATTTACATTTCTGATTCGTCCGATTCTGATTCTCTTGCAGATGCTCGGCCTACTACTACGCCGCAACGCTCAACACCAGAAGCAGTATCTCCAAAGACTTCCGGGCACCAGACTTCGGCCTTTGCGCAGCCGTCATCTTCGGCTCCTCCACCTTCTCCTTCTCGAGTGGAGTCTCTTGTGCCTGAACAGCCGTCCCCTCCGGCTTTCATGATTGCTTCTTCTGCAGCTCCTGTTCCGAAAGTCCGAGTGCCACCCGCTTCAGAACAATCATCGCCCCCTCGGGCTGAGTCTCCCGTCTTGCCATGAAGTTCTCCTGCTCGGCCGTCTTCACCTCAGGCCGCATGGCCGCTGGCTCTTGTCCCCCAGCATCCATCATCCTCAGATCCTTCATCTCAGCAAGAACTAGCGCAACCGCAAGCGGAGGCAATTGAGGCATTGGTGGATCGGCCTTCCGGTTCTGGTTCTGTGGTGGTAAGTCTTTCTCCCCTTTCCTTTAGCTCATAGTCTTAGTTCATTTTACTAATTCATTCTTCGTGTGCAGGCATCCGACCCATTACTGCAATCGGTCCAGAACATTTTGGACCGCTTTGGGTGATTGTCCTCTGCTTTTTTTCGGCCTCCTTCGCCTTCGGTCAACACCAGTCCAGACCTGGAGGGCCTTCGGGAGATTCTTGGTCAATACGCTTCCTTTGCTGCACTGGAGGTTAGTCAGACCGCTCGGCCAGAGAACGTCATTCAATTGGACAAAAGCTCCTCCGAATTAAGCCGGATATTGGCCCTCCCTGCCTTGCCCATATCGGTTGATGAACGGCTTTTCCTCCAAGAAATGCAGGACGATATAGCAGCCCTTCTCTCTCGGTATCGCAATATGCACAACCAGAGGGTTGGGCTTCGCTCCTCTGTAATGAGAAAAGAAACGCTCTGTGGCTCTCTTGACGCCTTTCATCAGGCCCTGAGGGACACTACAGAAGAGATGATGACCGAGGAGTCGGTCTTCCTGGACCTGGAGTGACAGTTACAAGAGATTCAACGTCTTGTCAAGGAAAGCCGTATAAGAAAAGAGGCTAAGAGGATGACCATTGCTACTCAAGTAACGGAGATGGACAAGTCTATGGCAGAGTATGAAGGTTTGGCCGTATAAATTTTGAGAAAAGCTTGGCCGATTTGGATGCGGTGGGTTTGGAGATACATGACGAATGGCGCCTGAGGAGAGAGACGCTTTCGGCCATTAAGGAGCTGCCCGGGGGTTTTCGGCGGTCTTCGGGCCAAAATTAATGATTTTTGTAAGATGTTATATCGTCTATTCTTTGTATTTTTAGGACATTTTCATCCATAATAAATGAAAATACATTATTATTCCAGTACATTTTGTACATTTTCATGCTCCCACAAAGAAAGCACATATCTCTTTAAGTACTTGCCATTTATCGATCTTGCATGCACTATTCCGTTCAAGTCCTGCAAATGATAGGCTCCGTTTGGTAACACATTTTTCACCACGAATGGGCCTTCCCAATTGGGCGACCATTTTCTATACGTCGGGTCCTTAGAACCAAGTGGCAATATAGTTTTCCACACTAATTCACCCTCCCTGAACGATTTAGCCATTACTCTGAGATTATATTCCTTGGCTATTTTTCTCTTTTGTGCTTCTAGATGATTTAGCACATCACATCTGATATCGTCCAATTCCAACAAATTCTGGATCATTGCCTCGTCGTAGTCTTCCTTTGTCAGCTTTTCTTGTAACATCACCCTGATGGACTCGATATTTATTTCTACTGGAAGCACAGCCTCGTGACAATACACTAACTGAAACGGCGTCACTGAAGTACTTGTTCGTGGTGACGTCTTATAGGCCCATAGAGCCTGACTCAAATATTCGTCCCATCGTCTAGCGTTGTCTGTCAACATCTTCCGAATCAACCCTTTAAGGGTCTTATTGGACGATTCTGATTGACCGTTCGACTGAGGGTAATAGGGGGTAGTGTTCACCAACCGGATTCCGTATTTGGCCAGTAAATCTTTCACATTTTCACCGTTTAATGAGGTGCAATGGTCTACCATTATTGTTTGTGGTATACCAAATCGGTGAATGCTCTTTTATGAACTTGATGATCTATTCTTGGGAGATTTCCACAACTGGGATAGCTTCCACCCATTTGGTAAAGAAATCGGTAGCAACAATGATGAAATTATGGCTCTTGCTTGATGCTGGGTAAATCTTCCCTATCAAGTCTATCACCCATCCCATAAACGGCCACGGTTTAATGGGGATCATCTCGGTCGCTGGTGCCCTTTGAATAGACATGTGCTTCTGACAAGCAATGCATCCTTTGGCATACGAGATGCACGATTCTCCCATCTTCGGCCAATAATAGCCTCTTCGTATAATCAACTATCTCATTTTTACTCCTGCTTGGTGAGCTCCACAAACACCTTCATGCACTTCGGCCATGATAGTTTTGGATTCAGATGGCCCTACATATTTCAACAACAATCCATCTTGTCATTTTTTATATAGCACATCTCCTGAGACTACGTAGTTCAGGGCTTTAAGTTTTAGCCTTCGATCTTTCCCTCCTTCGGGCTGTTTTAGAAACGTCTTGATTTCGCTTCTCCAATCGTCCTCCTTTTCAATTTCAACGGTCGTGACATTTTTCCCTTCATTTCGTCGCATCAAGACTGGATTCACCTCGTCGCTTCCATATATACCATATATGTTTGCTTGCTTGTACCCGAAAGCTGCTTGGGCTAAGCTATTGGCCAATTCGTTTTTCGCCCTTGGAACGTGTTCCAACTCTGCATGATCAAATCGATCTACCAACTCTTTGGTCATATCCAATAATGCCATGACTGATGGGCTTTGGCATTTAAAGGTTCCTATCACTTGTTGGATTACTAGTTGCGAATCCCTCTTAATGGATACATGGGTTACTCCCATGTTGATGAGTATCTCCAACCCAAGTATTAAGGCTTCGTATTCGGCCTGGTTATTAGTACAATATTCGTTCAACTTGATTAAGAACCGAAATGATTCTCCCAACGGGCTGACTAAGACAATCCCTATTCCAGCTCCTTTCATTGTGCTAGATCCGTCGAAATACATCGTCCATGGTTTCAGACTGCATTCATCCAGATCCATTTCTATTTCTTTAATAGTGCTCAAACATGGGTGATCGGCCAAGAAATCGGCCAAAGCTTGATTTTTAACGGCCCTTTGGGGCTCATGCCGTATATCAAATTCTGAAAGTGACAGTGACCAAAACCCAACTCTTTGATGCAAGATATGACGAGAAAACATGTATTTTATTATATTAATTCTTGTGATCAAATACACTATGTTCGGCCTAAGGTAGGCTCGTAATTTAGTACATGTGAAATATGGAGCCAAACATAATTTCTCCATTAGAGAATAATTACATTCATAATTCAGCAATTGTCTGCTGATATAATAAATGGCTCTCTCGGCGTTCATGTCATCATCTTGCGCGATCATCCCAGCTATGGACTGTTCTTCGGCCGATATGTACAATTTCATTGGCCTTCCTGACACTGGAGGTACCATTACCAGCGGCCGTGACAATTATTTCTTCAGGCTGTCAAAAGCTTGTTGATGTTCTTCGGTCCAGACGAATTCGTCTTTGTCCTTTAACCTCAATAAGGAGGAGAACACTTTTGTTTTCCCTGCACAATTGGAGATAAATCGTCTTAAGAAGTTAATTTGCCCTAAAAACCTCTATAACTCTTTCTTATTTCGGGGTGGTATAGCTTCGGTGATCGACCGAGATTTATTGGTGTCAATCTCGATTCCCCGTTGGTGCACTAGAAAACCTAGGAAATTTCCTGCGCACACCCCGAAATCACATTTGGCAGGGTTCAATTTTAGTTTAAACTTTCTCATTCGCTCAAAGGCCATTGCTAAATGGCTAAAATGTTCTTCCATGGTCACAGATTTAGCCACTATATCGTCCACATAGACTTCTACAGATTCGCCGATCATGTCATGAAAGATCAAATTCATGGCCCGCTGATAAGTGGCACCGGCGTTTTTCAGGCCGAATGGCATCACTACCCATTCATAAAACCTAGAGAGTCTGGGCACCTAAAGGCTATTTTGTGTATATCGTTTTCGGCAATGTAAATCTGATTATAACCTGCATACCCATCCATAAAAGAGCAGACTTGGTACCCCTTCGTGGAGTCCACTAGGGAATCTACTAACGGCATTGGGTATTGGTCTTTTGGTGTCGCTGAGTTTAAATTTCTGAAGTCTATACATATCCTTATTTTTCCATTCTTTTTTCTGACTGTGACGATATTTGAAAACCATTCCACATATCTGGTCGTCCTAATGAATTTCACCTCTAAAAGACGTTCAACTTCTTTCTTAATATCATGCATGACATTGGGCGCAAACCTCCGGGGAGGCTGCTTATGAGGCCTATGGCTTGGCATGATTGGCAGCCTATGCTCCACCAACGTCCTATCTAAACCAGACATCTCATTGTAGTCTTATGCAAAATAATCTTTGTACTATCGCAGTAAACAAATTAGCTTTTCGCGTATCTGGGACTCCAGTTCTTGGCTGACGTAAGTGATGCGTCTATCATGCTCGCTCCCTAGATTTACCTCGTCCAATTCATCTTGTCCTCTTGAGATATTTGTCTTTCGTCGTCCATTCAGAGCGTATTTTTCTTCTTCCATTGATTCACCTTCTTCTATCAAGCAGTCCACTCCACATAGTTCTCTTATCTTGTTCTCCGTCTGATGCGCCAGCAGTTTGCCTCTTAAGGCTGAAATCACGGCCTGTGCTTCGGCCTCATTTCTTCGCTCTGTTACATAGGCCATTAAATTGGCCTTGGAGGCCGCAAGGGCGGCTTGCTCCTTATTCTGCTTGTTTTTTATTTAAATTGTTGTGCGTTGGCTCTCCAAAAACCACTGTGGTTGGTCTCGTCTGTGTGAACAAATCATTCAGCAGTCCCGCGGAGTACGGCTTGTCATTTTGAGCCACAATGTTCGGGCTTTCCCCTTCATTCAGAACTCTAGTCGGCCCATAATTCCCTTCGTACATGAAGTACTCGGCCAAATTTGTCTCTGTAGCGAAAGGCTTATTGTCGGCATGCACTATCTCCACCTCGTCCCTCCGGTTCCAGAAAACTAGGCATTGATGAAGGGATGAAGGGATGCATTGGCTGCCGTGTATCCAGTCTCGTCCTAGGAGCATATTGTATGTAATCGGCCGATCTATGACGAAAAATACTACTGTTTTCGTAGTACTTCCCACTTGCAGGTCCAACGGAATAACCCCTTTGGCCGTCGTCGCCCCTCCATTAAAGCTGGTAAACACCACTTACGTAGGAAGAAGGTCTTCTTTTGACTTTGCCAAACGTCCTAGCATCCTAACTGGTATTACATTAATGGCCGCCCCATTATCAATCAACACTTTGGTGATAGGTATCCTATTAGCCTTTGCTTTTACGTACAACGGCCGCAGATGCTTTGTCATTTGTGGTGGTGGGTTTGGGAATATCACCTTCCATGACAGTCCTATCTCCATTGCTTGATCGCCCTTATTATTAGCTTGAGGCGATTTTTCTTTCATGTCCCATCTAGATGGTGGCAACGTGGCTGGTGCATCATGAGAGACGTTATTGACGGCCAATCTCCATTTTTCGGCTCTGATGATGGTCCGTTTTATCTTAGGTGTCCCATACAAAACGAGGAATGGATATCGTCCTAAATCTTCTCCCAATGTCCCGACTGTAGGATTGCCGGCCTCATACAATTCTTTGAGAAGCCGATTTTGTGAAATTCCCATTTTTATTGCTTTAGTTCTGATGTTTATTTCTTCTTCTATGTCGGTCATTTCCTCATCCGAAGCCTCCCTATCTGTTATCGAGAGTGCTGCAAATTCGATCTCGTCGCCTTCATAGACGTCTTCACTTGTTCCAGCTTCTCCGCTGTTATCCCCCTTGAATTTTTCGGGCAACAAGTAATGGTTGGCCACAACCGATGGCATACTGCCGAACTGAATGACGATAGGAGGTTCTTCGTCGTCTGTTTCGTCCCGCTTGCGCCTGTCAAACTTAGTGCGTTCATCGCCCCTCGTCACTGCTCCTTTTTTGCTGTCACTCCATTTTTTGTTTGCTTTGATTTCTCCATGATGCGAGGACTACGACCCGTAGTGGCTCTTGCTTCGCCTTTTTGGCGCATCATACGGCCATAGTTTCTTTGATGTCGCCTTAACTGTGTCCTCGTTATTTCGTCCACGGAGGGATAGTTCTGCCTGGACGTTATCCTGAAAGTGGCATTCAGTATGAATGCCATATATTGGGCCGATGAATTCTCGGCCTAAACGTCCTTATATTTTGGAAGAAATTTGAATTCTCCCCATAGAATCTTGGGGCGAAGGTCTGTGGCTTCCATGCTGCTGACTTTTTCTTTACGGGCCTTTCACAAGTCTCTTCTAACTCCCTCATCCATTCTATATTGTTTTTGCATCAAATACAAACATTCTGCCAGTCTCCATGCTCTGAAGGTACCTTAATCCTTTCTAGAGCGCTTGGACGATGATGGGGCTGTCCTTCGTCTAGGACCAATTTGACCTTCGGTAGATTCATCTTGGCAAGGTCTAGGTTGATCATGTTCAATTCCACCGATTTTGGAAAATGGTTGTTATCCTTTGCCATCTTTTTCTCGAACGTAATTCGTCCAGATTCTATGGCATCCTGTAAAACATTTCGAAAAACAAGATAATTATTAGTTGTATGAGACCATACATTGTGCCACTTACAATATTTTTTACTACCGATTTGTTCGGCTGTTGGCAACGTATGTCGATCGCTCAAACTAATTTGTTTATCTTTATAAAACTGGTCGAATATGGCATCAACTTTAGTGATATCAAAAGAGAAGTTCCTACTCTTTTTATCGTTCTTTTCATTGGCTTGGGGCTCCGCCCACGTCTTACAAATGTAAGGCTTCCCCTGAACCAATTCGGCCAAACATAAATCGGCCGATTCGACGTCTACTTCGCCCATTTCATAATCAATGTTTCTATAATACGTCCATTTGCTCGAATTTTTTATTTGCTCATCTTCTCGTAACAACCGCTCATAACGCACCACACTAGTGGTGAGTTGGGGAAGGTCCCAAAATTCGCGATCCTGAAATTTCTTTTTTAGATCGAGATTGAGGAAACCTTGAGCGATCCTCACAAAATCCTTTTCGGGCAAAGGCACGTAACATTGGCCTCGGGCTACCTTAAATCGCTGTAAAAATATTTCGCCCATTCTCCTGGTAACTGTCTTAGGTTTGCCAAATCGGCCAAGGCTACTTCAAATTCGGCCTTGTAAAATTGCGCATGGAACAATTGTTCCATTTGCTGCCAACTATCTACCGAATTGGCCGGCAAAATGACATACCAGGAGAAAGCTACTCCTGACAATGAGCCGTGAAATAACCTCAATTTGTGGAAATCATTGACTTCCCCACACTGAAGGGGAAATCGCCCTATGTGTTTCATGGTAGAAACCTCCACAGACTCCGTAAATAGGGAAAAATCTGGTATCTTGTAGTTTCGAGGCCACGAATAAGCCACATCGATCCAATCGGGATACGGCTTCCGATACCTTGGCTGAATTGGCCGTATGCCTAGACCGAATTGGTCTTGTAGGATCTCGGTCATTTGTTCCCTTAACATATCGTTGCCATTAAATGGCACGGCTATGGGCGGCGGCTGCGGTCCTCTCAAAAGTGGGACATAATCGTGATTCTGTCCCTAAGAAGCCTGGATGCCTTGAGGCAACACCATTTCATGTTGTGCCATATTTGGCCAATTGTGCATATTTGGCCCTAATTGTGGGCCATTGCCCCCATGACTTATTCCTCCTCTGAGAGCTGTAGGGATGTTGGTCCCTTGCGCATGAACATTACTAGGACCAGCCTCCTGGCTGCTTAGTGCAGGGAGGGGCGTAGTCCACGGCAGCGCCGTCCCACCGTTTACACATTTGGCCATTAATTCATTCAACGAGCTTAGATGTTTGGCCATGTTTTCGTAACGTGAATTGCTAGTTGATACGAATTTATCTATGACATGCGCATTTTGAAGCCTAACCTGTTCGACAACGTCCTGCGTGAATTCACCAAACAACACGCGTACCGCGTTAGGGCTGAGCTCCCTCATAGGTTCGTATCGACTAGCATTTGCCAGACCCTTGAAATGACCGACTACGACTGGAACGTGGGGCTGGTTGGCTTGCTCCAGTCCTCATTCCTCCGCACTCGAGCCAGTTTGAGCGTTTCTTTTCAGAGGCATCTCCACTCGTTACACCAATTCTCCCACTGTGGTCGCCAAAAACTGTTTGCGCAATTTTATTGCGTGAAGAAAGAAAAACGTGTAAGGTTCAAACCTCCTGAGACAAAATCCCAGCAAGGGGTGTTTGATAAAGTGAATAAACCTCCAAGGGGCACAAGCGCACAAGTTACACTCCTAATGATTACAATCTAAGAAATAAAAAAAATAAAGATATGCTCATTTGAGTATTCATTTTGATCTCATTCTCTCTCTTGGTGTAGGTGAGCTTTTATAGTGAAGCTTGTCAACCGTTTTGGGCAATTCCAAGATTTTTCCTGCAGTTGATGGATCGTGCTTGTAACCGTTGAGCTGTGTGTCTCAACTGCTCGATTGTGGAGGGAAAACCGTCCAACTGCTGCGATCGTGGAAGCAACTGCATCACGCATTTTTGTCATATCCGCTAATTCGGTCGTCCCAAGCTCTTCGTCGCTCTTCGCTCCATCGTCCCTCCTCCATTCGTTCTTTCCTTCATCCTAGGGCGATCTCGTTCCAGGGTGACATCATTTCCTCTGTCAACACTCTATTTTATTTTGAAATTTTATATTAGAAAATCTATTTTTCTATTTTATCTATTTATTTTAACTATGAGTTGGGTTATTTTCACTTTAATAATTTCTTTGGACACTTTGCTCTATCACTATAAGAAAATAGACTTTTAATGTTGAAAATTTCCACCGCTAAAGTCAAAATTTTGACGCTAAAGGTCTTCTCCATTGAAGTAAAATTTTGATGCGAAAATTTGGTCGATAAGTTTTTACTAGCCTTAGTTATGTGTCGTTATTAAGTTAGTTATCAGGGGTTGTGATGAATTTTAATATCATCGGTTTATAAGGGGTTATTTTATAGTTTGGGTAATTTAAATGTTTACTTATTAAGTCTTAAGCTTAATGCGTCTTGTTTACTGGCCACTAATAAGATTGATCTGGTAAATCTAAAATAAACTTGACAAATGAATTTTAGGTTTCAGCCTTAGACTTAATAGCTTACGATCTTCCTTGAGGATATATAACCCTTTAATGGATTTCCTTACAGGATAGACATATACCTGTTGGCGGGGGTAACCACAATTGGAACTTAAACTTAATGAATCCAGGTAATTTGGTTGACATAGACATATGGTTCAATTGGGGTATACTGTGTATTTGCATCTGACCATCGACAGAGGTTTTTGCATAATTTCGTGTTCCAAGTTAGTAAACCGATATATTACACAAACATGAAATAACCACTTCATCTTTTAAAAGATATTAGAAAGATTCACAACCCTGGATAGTTTCTTAAAATTTAATTTAATTTTGAGCAATTTAATTTACTTGTTTTTAAGTTTAAAATCATCACCATTTCAAATAAATCAATCAATATTTTAGATACTAGTAATCATTTGACCTCATAAAATTAATAGATTAGGTATTAGGTCCTCGTGGGATCGATACTTTTTATACTACTTTAACGATACGTGCGCTTGCGTTATACGCGTGTGATTTCGCACCGGTCAAGTTTTTGGCGCAGTTGCCGGGGACTTATTTATCTGTCATTAATATTTTTGAGGTTAGAAACATTTACTTGTATCAAATTTGCTTATTATTTCTGTTTTCTTGTGTTTCAGGTTCTTAGACACTACATGAGACAAACCAGAAGCTTTGAACTCCGACCGCTTGACCCAGAAATTGAAAGACCATCAGACAGTTGAGAAGGGAAATGCGTGAAGGCCAAGAAGCTTTAGTTAACATGGATCCTGAACCTCTGGAAGTTGCACCACCAATACCCATTCGAGACAGAACCATTCCGGTGGTCGATGGCTTCATTTCCTGTATTGTATTTCCTCATTTACCAGCAAATGCGTGGGACATCAAAACATGCATTCAGATTGATTCAGCAGTCAGTGCAGTTTAGGGGAAATGTAACTGAAGATCCTAATACCCACATCAGCAACTTCTTGGAAGTTTGAGGCACTTTCAATTACAACCGAGGAGCTGAAGAAGCAATGAGACTGCGTGTTTTCCCATATTCCTTGTAATACAGAGGAAAAGCTTGGCTACAGTCACTACCAGCAGGTTCCATCACAACTTGGAACACTCTAGCCACCAAATTCCTTGCAAAGTACTTTCCACCAGCCAAAACTGGAAAGCTGAGGAATGACATCACATCCTTTGTACAATAAGACTCGGAAACTCTCTACGAAACTTGGGAAATGTACAAAGATTTGCTCCGGAAATGTCCTCACCATGAGATTCCAAAATGGCTTCAAGTCCAAACTTTCTATAATGGACTTTCTGGACTGATGAGAACCACAATTGATGCTGCTGTTGGAGGAGCTTTGATGGCAAAAGTAGAAGATCAAGCCTGAGACTTCATCGGAGAAATGACTAACAATAATTCCTTGTGGCCAACAGAAAGGAGCCATGAGATTCCAAAATGGCTTCAAGTCCAAACTTTCTATAATGGACTTTCTGGACTGATGAGAACCACAATTGATGCTGCTGTTGGAGGAGCTTTGATGGCAAAAGTAGAAGATCAAGCCTGAGACTTCATCGAAGAAATGACTAACAATAATTCCTTGTGGCCAACAGAAAGGAGCATGATTCAAAGAATTGCTGGAATTTATGAAGTTGCAGCAAACTCAGCAGTCAATACCAAGCTAGATCAGATATGCAAATTCATAGAGACTCTCGGTATGCAAGGCAATATTGGAGCAACAAGTTCACCATATGGAGGAGCACCAGAACCAAACCAACTTGAAGAAACAGTAAATTTTGTCAACAATTTCAACAGACAGGGGAACAATCCATATTCCAACACCTACAACCCATGGTGGAGGAATCATCCCAATTTCTCATGGAGCAACAATTCAGAGCAAAAGAACTATCCACCACCCGGATTCCAACAGCAACAGAACAAAGGCCATGAGCAGAAAAATGAACCAGGAATAGCGGAAGTGATGACTCAGTTAAAAAAATATGATGCTATGTTTCAGAGCCAATCTGCCTCTATCAAAGCACTTGAGAATCAAATTGGACAACTGGCCAATGCCCAGAGTTACAGACCGTCAGGAAATCTTCCCAATAACACATAATCGAATCCAAGGAACCGAAGGAAGGAGCAATGTCAAGCCATTACCTTGAAAAGTGGTACTGAAATCAACAAAGAAGTTGGAATCAAGGCAACCAAAGAAGAAGTTCCAAAAGATGCAGTTCCACAGATGGAGGAAAAAGAAGCAAAGGAAAAAGATCAAGAAAAATTCACTCCACCTCCATATTTTCCTCAGCGTCTTCAGAAAAACAAACTGGACAAGCAGTTTGCTCGATTCTTGGAGGTGTTCAAAAAGCTGCACATCAACATCCCATTTGCAGAAGCATTGGAAGAAATGCCCAGCTATGTAAAATTCATGAAAGACATTCTTTCACGAAAATGGAGATTGGGAGACTACGAGACAGTAGCATTGATGTAAATACAGTGCCATTATTCAGAGGAAACTTCCCCCGAAGTTGAAAGATCCTGGCAGTTTCACAGTCCCGTGCACCATTGGAAAACTAATAGGCTTTATGTGATTTAGGTGCAAGTGTTAATTTAATGCCTTTTTCTATTTACAGAAAACTGCAAATTGGAGAAGCAATGCCTACCTCAGTCTATCTGTAACTTGCTGATCGAACGCTCGCATTTCTAAGAGGTGTTGTTGAAGATGTGCTGGTCAAAGTCGATAAACTTATTCTCCCAGCAGATTTCATTATCCTTGACATGGAAGAAGACAAAGATGTACCTATCATCCTTGGAAGATCACTATTGGCTACAGGTAGAACTGTGATAGATGTGCAAAGAGGAGAACTAACCATGAAAGTGAAGGACCAAGAAGTTACCTTTCAAGTTTGTATGTGGGAGTTGTATCAGTATCCTGAACGATACTATCAACAACATCAATTCTGAAACATTCTTCCTCATTTTCATCACTTGGGAATTTCATGGCTTTGAAAACTTATACTCAGCAGTCTATTGTAGATTATGAGAAAACTTGTCTATAGTCACGCTAATTGAAAAATTAAAGATATATTGGTTAATGTTGATATTAAAATGTATATTTTAGCTAAAGAATGAAAATTGGCATTTTTTGAATGGCTTGTTCGGATAAAAGATCAGTTGTGATTTATTTGTTTGAAGAGCTCATTCTAGAATGGCCCTAGAGTTTGTGTTCTGCTCAGATCGCAATTTAGTGTGCTAGCTTATAGAGTCTATTGTAGACTCGGATAAGTCTTCCGGGAATCTGTATTCTCTGTTTTTGATATCGTCAGATTTTATGATCTTGTCAAATTATAGAGAATACATATGTGATTGAAGAGTTAGTGGGAGCGTACAAATTACTTTCTAGTGTTATATATCCTAACGATATTATCATTATTATGGTAATAATGAGATCTTTGTGAGGTAAAAGGTTTACCTAAGTTTTCTTTACTCCGTGAAAGCAGTATGAGTAGTCTCTGTTATATAAGATATAAAGTTTTATATATAAGATATAAGACTAAGAGACTTGTGAGATACTCTTATTAGTCGTGCATTAGATATAATCTAATAAAAGACACAACAAGGCTATCTGTTTGACAGTTAGTATAACTGGTTGACAGTTAATGTGTGTCTTATATAAAATATTCATCTTTCGTAAATGATGATTTATTTTTCGAAAGAGATATTGATTAGAATGTCTAAATCCATCTTATGTATCATTTGATGATGACAAAATGAATACTTTATTATGTGCGATTAAGATATTGATTTAATCGTATTTGTTACGAGTTATTTTGATACCCTGTAGACCATTGAATGGATCTAGAAACATTTTCTTTGTGATATTTGAGATATTAAGAATAAGTTTCTAATTCGTGGAGCATTAAGTCTGCAACCATTAGAGTCATATTAGTTTTGAGACTAATTATAACGTTAGACAGTTTACGTCATAAAGAGTCAGAAAAGGTACAGTGAGAGTGTCACAGAGGATTCTACTTTTTCAGTGGAATTAGATGCAACTTATGAAGTATTAACTTATGAAGTTGCATAGTGACCTTATAAATTAGAAGTTTTGTATTGCTGTTGTGCATGAGGTTGTCTTCATAGTATTTTGGATTTGATCCCTAAATACTTGGACAACTCAGTAGCTGTAGCACAATACTGATGTAGCATCAGAGTCATATTAATGTATAATTTAGATTCTACAAAATATTAATGATGCTGGTTATGGGAAATGATTGTGTTTGTTTGAAAAACTCATTATGTTATAGCGAGCCTATTTCTTCTTGCTTACCTCTTAAGTGCTAGGTGAGCTTTTGAGGGCTATGCATATACGATATACATTGAGATGTGTATATGATACCATGGATTGGAACAAGAGCAAGTGGGAGAAATTGTTGGGGTTGGTTCTCAGAACGCCAATCCGGACCGTATTTATGTGTAATTCATGAATATATCAATTCATTTTTTCCATAATATTACTTATTTATGGTTGCACCTCTTGTTTTTATATACGTATTCGATCTGATTACGATTAGATTGAAACTAAATGTGGTTTAGTGATATGTATATATTAGACAAATGCCAGATAAAATATAATGCAGTACACAGTTACAAAGGTAGTTTGTAATTGACATTGTGAAGTGTCGCTGCTAAATGTATATTATCAAATACAGTTCATGGTCAAGATTTACTAACACGGGTCGGTTAGTCAAATCCGTTGAGACCAGTACATGTCGTATATCGAGACTTAGTCCGATGGTTTATCCCAATGAACCACGAGTCTGGGGAGACTCATATAGACGTGTAGGTGTTTATAGTGGATAAACATTGAACGACTCACCGAAGATTCTTAATGGATGGTACACCAACGTTAATAAGAATCTTCTCGGGTTGAGTAGCATATTGGTCATTCGACTTGAGATACCACTGTGGATGTATGAGACATCCTCCACACTTAGATGACAGTCACGTCACCGATCTATTTAGATCAGACCTCCGCCTGTTCGTTGGGTGTGGACCGATCCTCTGGATATCATGTGTGTATCAAGATAAGATCCGTCAGTTCTGTGTACAGAGCATATGTAGTCCATATATGATTAGCAATCAGTTAAATATATGGCCATAGTATACTTCAGAAATTAGTTCTGAATGTTATTTATAGATTGCTAATAAAATCGTCGACGAGATAATACCTATAGAGATTTGATGTTTAAATCTATATCTCTGGGATTATCCGGATACCTGTGACGGATGGATTATACGTATGCAATGACCTCGACCTGTATGATTCAACTAGTTTATCTGTGGTCATCATAATTTACGGGTGGGTAAATTATAGACACGAAATTGGATTTTGTGACAGATATACCTGAATCTAGAGAGTCTCACTAATGAAATATACTCGTAGAGCACTAGGGCGACTTTTATAAATAATGTGATTATTTATAAATCGTTTAAACGTTAAACGAAAAAAACATGCAAATGGACCGAACCGTCATTTCCTAATTAATGTGTATTTGTATTTAATATATGATATTATTAAATACATATTAATAAATTGTCAAATAAAGGTATTTGACATATATCATTTATATATGTATTTGAGATATTTAAAGTAAATATAATACATATATTTGAGATATTTATATTTAATTAATTGATTAATTATTTAATTGTTAAATAATTAATATAATTAAAATATAAATATCTTACCAAATGATAAAGTTATGAAATGATTATAAGTGTATATTGTTGACTTATACATTAAAGGAAATGGTTGTCAAATTGAGTTTGACTTCTTAAGATATTTGTTTTAATTGTTAAAAATTGAAAAATATCAATTTCCTTTTATTATTGTAATTTTCGGCCAACACCCTAAAATGAATATAATTGTTATATTTTTGAGTTGCTTTTGTTGACTTATGAATTTTCATTAAATGAGTAATGATAAAGTTTGCAAGTTGATAAAGTAACTTTAAATGAAACAAAAAAATAATATCTAGATATTTATACTACACCAAATTCGGCCAAGGCTAATTTTGGAGGAGGTTTATATTGTTTTGTTTCATTTTTAGGGTTTAACAAGTTCATTAGACACAAATGAAACATAAAAGAAGTTGAGAGGAAAGCTTGAAGGCCTAAAGAAGAAAGCTTGAAAAATCTTGTTTTTGTAAGTATTTCTTTAAAGTCTTCAACATGGAAATTGTTTCTAACATGCTTGGCATCATTTTGTGCTGCTTTGATGTTCTCTCTACTCTTATAGTTTGTGTTTAATTTTTTGTGAACTTGAATGAAAGAAATATGCATGTAAGTAAGCTTGAAATGGTTTCAAAGGCTTACTTTTGATTCTTTGGAAATCAAGTTCCCATTCTAGAGTTGTTGAGCCACTCCTTGGTGACCTAGAATTGTTCTAAAGTTATTTCAAAGTGGTGAGACTTGTTTGGTGTTGTAAATAATGAACTAAAGTGTTGGATTTTAAAGATTTGGTAAAATTGCTCAATTTGATGAAATTGAAAAATTAGGGTTCTTAACCACTCCAAATTTAGGGTTTATCATATATGTGATGTATTATAGAGTCTATATGATGCATGTAAAATTTTGGGTTGATTGGATTTGATCTTGACATGTTTTGAACAAAATGGATTAAAATATAATTAACCGAAAATTTGGGGACCTCTCGGCAATTTGCTTAAAGTTTGGGATCTTTGTTGCAATCTGATTTTGATGTATCGGATATGTTGAAAATCATTTTAAAACTGATTTAGAATCATCCAAAATTATATTTGACAATTTTTGGACTAAAATGATCAATTTGAAAAGTTTTGGGCCAATTCGGTAATTACCAAGAAATTTGGTTTCTTGTGTAATTTTTCAGAATTTGATAATTGGGTAATTAAATAAATAAGTTTATTTAATTGATCCAAGAAAAATTTTGAAATTGGAAAATTTTGATTTTCCGCGTTTCCGCTACGTTACCGATATTCCCCCTTAAAACCCCAACAACTAGGGAATTGTGTATCGCAGAGATTTCATTTTCTTCCCATATGCTCTCAACTCTTGGTGTGTATTTCGGCCGAGCGTATCTCACAAAAAATTAAACACAGTTTTTCAACCCAATTAATAATAAGAAATGCAAACAAGATTTTATTTAAAAGAGAGGAATTTTTATTTATTATAAAAAGATTTTACTGCCATTCTTACAACTCTTTGAGGGTCATTCTAAGAGAGACTCTTATTATAAACATCTGTCTCGACATCTCTGAACAATTCCTTAACAATATCCTTCTGAACCGAGTTCTTTGGAGAAGCTGGAGACTAGTAGTTCATACATCAGCTACAATTTCTCTTGGAGGAACTTGTTCAGCATCAATATCAAAGGCGTAAAGAAATTCGTCAGCCTCAAACTCATGATATTGCGTTCCATTCACCAGCGTGACGCCAAACGCTCCGCCCTCTATATAATAGCCCCCGCCCGGAAACCTACCACTCGTGCATAGTAAGCATGAGGCACTCATGAAAACCGATCGAGTACCTCTTGCGCACCGGACCCCTAGCTGCTCCATGGTGGTTGTTGCTGCCATGAATCCAAAGATTTGGCAAGTCGAACAACAGCCACAACTTCTCTAGGATGAGCTTGTTCATTCATAAGGGGCAGCGTATAGAAGCCATCAACCCTCGTCGTTATATTTCATTCGACAGCTCAATCCTAATTGGTGACTTCTGGTCACTTCTTTTATATTTCATTCGACAGCTCAATCAGGAGCTATTGAAAGCATTTATTCAGCATCTCCTCCATCCATCCCGTTGTTGAACCCTCTGAAGACTCCGGTTCTCATCTCCTGCCATCGTCTCAATGTGTTTGCTGCTTTTTTTGTACATTTACCCACAGACGGCGCCGACTGTTGACAGTCGATTTTCATTCCAGGGGTAGTTCCGGAAGAACACTCCTCAAACAATCTCCAATCAACTGTGAATTTTCTTGGTTTTTGGGGACCAAATACAAACTTAGAAGGAGTCAAGAAAACACACAACAAACAAAGGATTTAATGTGCTTCGGCGGAATGGATCCAACCTAAATCCACAGATACAAGGGAAAAATGAAGCCTTTATAACGGGGTCGGGTATGATCGACCTGCCTATCTATCGAGCTCGGCTGACTGACCTTTTACAAACTCACTTTTATACTTAAGTCTTTAGCTCTCTATTACAAGTTATGCGTAAATGAATTTTTGCCAAGCCCTTACAATGAATTCCCAAACCCTTTATATACTAGGAAATCTACACTAGTACATCAATCTCATGATGTCAGCCACATAATTTCCGCCTTAAATATCAAGACTTTATCCCTATCTGCTCTGCGAACAGTCACCCTACGGTCTGACACACCTGCTTTCTGATACCTATATCTCATTAAACCATGCTACTTTTGGTCACTGTCACACGCTATCTGTTGTTAGAAGATTAACTAGCCGCCTACTTCAATCACTTCAGATCTTTTTTGGGGAATGCGAGTCCCTATGCAAGACTTCAGCCACCCGACCAGGATCACGTGATTATGTCGTCTGCCGAACAGTCAGGTCGGATCGGATCCGAGAAATCAACTATCTGAGCTGTCCTGAACATCCTTTCTCCTCGGGTCGGGTGAAGTACATGAACCGACCCGACCCTCGGCCCTCAGAACCTCTGAAACATAAATATCTTCTATACCCTTCTTGCTTGCTGCTGAGATCCTGAAGCCCAAAAATCATTATTAACAAAATGATTTGGGGTTCTATTCTTTTTGGTAGGTTTCAGCTATTGCAACACAGTTGTATGAAAGATACAAGCGATCATTAATTTGGCTTGGAATTAGGGAATCCTTAACTATTTTGGTGGAAGAAAATCAGTGGTTAATTGGTAATGAAAATGATGTTAATCTATGGAAAGATAGGTGGCTTCCGGCTCAAATAACAGACTTACTATAATTCACGATTTCGGAAGTAATGTTAGAATCTAAAGTAAGCTCCATCATTATTAATGGTGCATGGACTCCCCCGCATGAATTTTGCAATTTGTGTTGAAGACTTGTGAAGTCCAGCATGCAGAAAGAAACAAAGCCACCGAATGCATGCATTATGCAGACCAAAGGTTGCGCCGAAAGTAGAAGCAATGCGTACATCTTGCATGGAGGTGGCAACAAGTTGGCCAAACCGTGTGACACTGTTCACCCGATTTTGGCACTATAAATTTGAGCCTCTGATTCATTATTCATCATCCCAAAATCCCAAATCTGTAAGAATAGAGAGTAAAGAGGGTTGAGATTTTTTTTGTAAAGCTTATGGTTGTAAGCTTTGTAATTCTTTGTTTATGTGATAATAAAGAAGAATTTTCTCTCACATCTCCTATATTGTGTGTGTTTCATCACAACAAGTGGTATCAGTAGCTAAGGTTACTCGGAGGGATCCCGAAACTCGGTAACAGAGGTTCGGTTCGGTTCGGAAAGTCAGTTCCGACGAAAGTTGTCGAAAATCTATTTTGAGGATACCATTAGACTTTTCACGGTGAGACGAGCACGGTGGTATTTTCCGACGACAGATCAGAGCTCCCAGGACGCCGCACCCGCGCCACGCGCCTAACAGAGAGCTTCCCACGCGCCGCCACGTCAGCGTCCAGTCAGTGCCCAGTCAGCGACTAGTCAGCAGCCCCGTCAGCTGCCACGTCAGCAACCTGCCACGTCAGCATTACCTGGTAAATTTCAGAAAGGTCCCTGAAATTTCTTGAAATTACATTTTAGCCCCTTTATGTTTTCGAAATTGCATTTTAGTCCCTGAACTTTTTCGTATTTGCAATTTGGCCCCTGAACTTTTGGAAATTGCACTTTGATCCTTGTAATTTTAGAAATTTGCAATTTGGTCCCTGTGTCGGATTTTGACAAATGAAGTGTCATTTCCACCATTATTTACCATTCCGGACGCAACGGTGAGCTCCGTTTTTTGAAATTCTGCTTAGAATTTTTATAATGGATGGGGGCAATGGAAAAATGGTATTGTTAACCAGTACAAACTATTTCACATAGAGAGGAAGGATGAAAGACCTTCTGTATGTGAAAGACTATGATGGATCGGTATTTCTGGAGTAGAAACCAGAAGGAATTTCTGATGAGAAGTGGGCTAATCTTCACCAGAAATCATGCAGTACTATTCGTCAGTGGATCGACGATAATATCGTCAACCATGTCAGTGAAGAAACAAATGCATGTGTCTTATGGAGAAAGCTGGAGGAGCTTTTCCGAGCAAAGACTGGCAACAACAAGGTGTACTACATCAAGAAGATGATGGGGTTGAAATACCAAGAAGGTACAGCTGTGGCGGACCATATCAACGATTTCCTCGGAACAATGAAAGAATTGTCTGGATTGGGCATAAACTTCGGAGATAAGGTAAATGGCTTAATGCTCCTTAATACGTTACCAAAATCTTGGGAAACGTTCAGATCTACAGTGATAAATTCAGCCGCAGAAGGGAAAGTCACTATGGAGATGGCGAAAACCAGGATCTTCGAGGAAGAAAAGAGGACGAGAATGCAAGAGTCAGCATCAGCCGCAACCTCAGAAGCTCTAGTGACAGAGAAGAACACCAGAAGGGGGAGGAGTAAAAGCCGAGGTCCAGGTAGACCAGACAAGAACCAAGTAAATCAAAAACAAGAGATATTGAGTGTTATCACTGCAAAAAGAAAGGCCATATGAAAAGGGATTGCTACAAGTTGAAGAACGAGCAGTCTAGGAGAGATGGTGACTCTAATCAAGAAAGAGTTGCTACTACCACCGACAATACCTCCAAACAGTTCTTCATTATATATGAAGAAAATATTGTGAATCTTGCCAGCCACTAGACCAGTTGGGTGATAGATAGTGTCGCATCCATACACGCCACATCTCGCAGAGAGTTCTTTTCATCTTACACACCAGGGGACTACGGTGCTGTAAGGTTGGGGAATGCCGACCAGTCCAAAGCCGTCGGTATTGGAGACATCTGCCTTGAAACAGACAACGGGATAAGGCTAGTGTTGAAGGGAGTCAAGCACATCCCAGACATCCGGTTAAACCTGATCTCAACGGGCAAGCTGGATGATGAAGGTTTCTGCAGCACCTTTAGTGACGAAACCTGGACGCTCACTAAAGGATCAATGATGGTGGCACAAGGTAAGAAAGACTCAACTCTGTATTTGATGCATGCTAAGATTTCCAATAGTAGCATAAATACAGTCAACAGTAATGAGGCAGTCGAGCTGTGGCATAAAAAGCTCGGTCACATGAGTCCAATGGGGATGGAGATACTACGTAGGCGGAATGTTATTCTCGAATTTAAGAACTCACACTTACGGAAGTGTGAACATTGCATGGCTGGAAAGCAAAACAGAATGTCCTTCCAGAGCTCCCCGCCTCAACGAAAACCGGAGGTACTTGATCTCATACATTCAGATGTATACGGTCTGATGCAGACGAGAACACTTGGTGGGTCACTGTATTTTGTGACATTCATTGATGATCATTCAAGGAAGATCTGGGCATACACCTTGAAGAGAAAAGATCAAGTGCTGGGAGTGTTCAAGGAGTTTCATGCTCTGGTTAAGAGACAAAACCGGCAAGAAACTCAAATGCATCAGAACAGACAACGATGGGGAATACATAGGTCCGTTTGATCAGTACTGCAAGATGCAAAGAATCCAACATCAAACGACACCTCCGAAGACACCTCAGCTGAATGGCCTAGCTGAGAGGATGAACAGAACCTTGTGCGAAAGGGTCAGAAGCTTGTTGTCACAAGCCAAGCTGCCGAAGACATTTTGGGGGGAGGCACTCAACACAACAGTACATGTTTTGAACATGTCCCCAGCAGTCGCACTGAAAGGTAATGTTCCTAACCAAGCCTGGACAGGTAAAGAAGTGTCGTATGAACACTTGCATGTCTTTGGGTGCAAAGCATTTGTACACATCCCAAAGGACGAGAGATCCAAGCTTGATGCAAAGACGCGGCAATGTGTATTTATTGGCTATGGTCAGGATGATTTCGGCTACAAATTGTATGATCATGTGGAGAAGAAGATTGTCAAAAGCCGAGATGTTGTCTTTGTCGAAGACCAGACCATAGAAGATATCAGAAAGGAGATGAAGACAATGCCCCAACAATACAGAGATGTGAATCCAGAACCTCATACACCGGTGCCAGTACAAGTTGAAAAT
Organism: Zanthoxylum bungeanum; assembly: GCA_019454045.1. Classification (NCBI taxonomy): domain Eukaryota; kingdom Viridiplantae; phylum Streptophyta; class Magnoliopsida; order Sapindales; family Rutaceae; genus Zanthoxylum; species Zanthoxylum bungeanum. The sequence continues at coordinate 20,311 of SKCR01044549.1, read as the reverse complement.
GAGGTTCCCAGACATGAGGGTACATGTGATGAAGCTCCCAAAGATGATGATCATGATCAACCACCAGTACCAGAAGCTACACCAACAGTTCCACAGAGAAGGTCTGACAGAGAAAGGCGACCTTCAACCAAATACTCTGCATATGAGTATGTGCTGCTTACTGACGAGGGAGAACCCGAGAGCTACCAGGAGGCTGTGGAAACAGATGACAAGGAAAAGTGGGAGGAAGCCATGCAAGATGAGATGAAATCGTTGCATGACAATCACACTTTTGAGTTGGTGAAATTGCAAAGAGGCAAAAGGGCTTTGAAGAATAAATGGGTATACAGGCTGAAGCAACATGAGCACACTTCACAACCCCGATACAAAGCCAGACTAGTCGTAAAGGGATTCAATCAGAGGAAAGACATTGACTTTGATGAAATCTTCTCTCCAATTGTGAAGATGTCATCCATCAGAGTGGTACTCAGCTTAGCAGCAAGCCTCGACCTGAAGTTGAGCAGATAGATGTCAAGACCGCATTTCTTCACAGAAATCTGGAAGAAGAAATTTATATAGAGCAACCAGAAGGCTTCAGAGTCAAAGGAAAAGAGGACTATGTGTGCAGACTCATGAAAAGCCTCTATGATTTGAAACAGGCACCGAGACAGTGGTACGTGAAGTTTGAGTCAGTTATGGGGGAGCAGGGATACAAGAAGACCACTTCAGACCATTGTGTCTTTGTTCAGAAATTCTCTGACGATGACTTTATCATCTTACTGCTGTATGTAGAAGATATGTTGATTGTTAGCCGGAATCAATCAAGGATTGATAATTTGAAGTAGCAACTGAGTAAGTCTTTTGAGATGAAAGACTTGGGGCCAGCTAAACAGATTCTTGGCATCAGGATCGACCGTGATCGGAAAGCCAAGAGGTTATACTTGTCACATGAGGAGTACATCGAGAAGGTACTTCAGAGATTCCAGATGGGCAAGGCTAAAGCGGTTAGCACTCCTCTTGCTACCCACTTTAGATTGAGTACACAACAGAGTCCCTCTACTGAGACAGAGAAGGAGGAAATGAAACAGGTTCCATACACCTCAGCAGTGGGAAGTTTTATGTATGCCATGGTGTGCACGATGCCAGACTTAGCATACGCAGTTGGATTGGTCAGCCGGTTTATGTCAAACCCAGGAAGAGAACACTGGAATGCGATCAAATGGATCTTGCGATATCTTTGAGGCACATCCAAAATGAGGCTATGTTTTGGAAGCAGCGAACCAGTGTTGATGGGCTACACTAATTCAGATATGGCAGGAGATGTGGATACCCGAAAGTCTACTTCGGGGTATCTGATTACTCTCTCAGGGGGAGCTGTGGCATGGCAGTCAAGGTTGCAGATATGTGTTGCACTTTCTACAACAGAGGTAGAATTCATTGCAGTGACAGAAGCTTGCAAAGAATTGCTGTGGATGAAGACATTCGTCCAGGAATTTGGTTTCAAGCAAGAGAAGTACATTTTGTACTGCGATAGCCAGAGTGCTATCTACCTTGGTAAAAATTCTACATTTCACTCGAGGTCAAAACATATCGATGTGAGGTATCACTGGATACGGGACGTCAGAACTCGGGAAAATTCACACCGACGACAACGGTGCCGATATGTTCACCAAGGTTTTACCAAAGGAGAAGCTTGAAATCTGTCGTGCCATAGCCGGGATGACAAAACTCTCCACATAGTCAGAGTGAGGAGAGACAGAGAACTACGATTGGCTTGATCCCAACTCAGGGTATGTAGGCAGTCATACAGATGCAGCCAGAGGTAGATCATTTTGAGGATCCGGTTTGGATGATTGATGGTCGGCTCAGATTTTGGGGAAATCTTCACCGAAGGGAAGATTTGTTGAAGACTTGTGAAGTCCAGCATGCAGAAAGAAACAAAGCCACTGAATGCATGCATCATGCAGACCAAAGTTGGCGCCGAAAGTAGAAGCAACGCGTACAGCTTGCATGGAGGTGGCAACAAGTTGGCCAAACCGTGTGACACTGTTCACACGGTTTTGACACTATAAATTTGAGCCTCTGATTTATTATTCATCATCCCAAAATCCCAAATCTGTAAGAATAGAGAGTAAAGAGAGTTGAGAGTTTTTTTGTAAAGTTTAGGGTTATAAGCTTTGTAATTCTTTCTTTGTGTGATAATAAAGAAGAATTTTCTCTCACATCTCCTCTATTGTGTGTGTTTCATCACAACAATTTCTTCCCTGACCAACCGAGCCTTTAGATGATGAGCTTATTTGGCGTCATTTTTTCACAGGAAAACTTTGTTTATTAGAAGCATATAGATACATGATATGTGTAAGAACTGACCAAGCAAATTCTTCAGCTCTTTTCATTTCACTTAAAGTTTCAACATTTGCATGGAGGCTCTTTCTTAATCGACTGCCTACAGATGATCATTTAAAGAGGCATGGCTGTGTGGTCATTTCAGCATACTCATTTTGTCTACAATATGAGATGAATGCCATGCTTCTTTTCTTTGAATGTTCCTTTGCAAAACAACTTTAGAAGTGGTTAAGAAGTTTGTTTGCAATTAGGATGTCATTTCATGGCAGCTTTGACAATTGAAGGGACTCTGTGCTTAATCCAAGACTTGTTCATCAAGATGCATCATTATGGAAACTATCAAGCCTGTAATTACTCTACCATCTATGTAAAAATTTCAATTGGCTAAGGTTTTGATAATGACATTGTCCCATATGCTCGGATTCAAAATTATATTGGCATACAAATTCAATCTTTAAGTGACTTGTGTTCAGGGTATGTAGTCACTTGTTTTCTATCTATGATGAGTTAAATTTGAGGACATTACTGCAGAAAGCAACAAAAATTAAAACTATTTTTTGGAATTATTCTTTGATGCAATAGGTGAAAATCAATACTGATGGTGTAGCAAAAGAAAATCCTGAACCTGCTTCTTATGGTGCAGTTTATAGAGGATTTAAATCAATTCAATGATTCCATGGTAATCATTGTATGTCATTCTAGTTCTGAATTCTTACCCACATAAAATCTTAACTGAAGATGGCATAATTGTGAGATGCTACTAAAGTCTTTGGGCTTCAAATGTTGGTATATTTTCAGAGAAGGAAACATGGTTGCAGATACTTTAGCCAATATGGGGCCGACTTTCGTAGATTTTACATGGTGGGATTTGCCGCCAATGACAATTAAAAAACAAAAACGATAAACATACTTAAGCTTTTATTTAAAGTTTCTACACCTCTCTCACCGTAGCTACAGTGAATTACTGTAGTTCACTGTAGCTACAGTGAGAGGGGTGTAGAACCTTTAAGTAAAAATTTAAGTATGTTTATCATTACTCATTAAAAAATATTTACTAAATATAGATTTACTATTTAGCTTTACGATTAACTTCATTGTAATAAAATCTCTCTTTTCTTAATTTATTTTAATTTATTTATATTTTTATTTGGAAAGAAAAAAGAGACATAGAAAAGAGAGAGGAAGGAGAAGATATAGAGAGAGAATCGAGATGCAATATTATTTTATGTTTAGAGAGCTATTTTGGCTCTCCAAATTTAGAGAACTATGGTAGCAATAGATAAAAATAGATTAGACTTGAAGAACCTAATATTAAGAATATTTTAGGGTGTTTTTCTCCAAATTTAGAGAAATTAGTGTTTTGGACCTTTTGGCTAAGCATACTTGTAAGAGAAAATAGTTCTAAAGGGGTGTGATTTAGTGGTGTAGGGTTTATGATCTCATCTTGAGGTACTGAGCAGTGTTTTAAAAAGCGGCTGAGCCGGCCGCCTCACGGCGACGGCGCGTTGAGGCGGCCGCTTCTTGTGGTTTCTTCAATTCGGCCGCCGCACATGCATGGTTTTTTTAAACATTTTTAAATCGAAATGACGACGTTTTGGGGCTCCAAAACGTCGTCGTTTCGATTTCAATATTAAAAAAAAAAGCAAATTGAAGATTAGCTCTCTCTCGGATGTTTCTACTCTCTCCCTCTCGTCGTTTCTGCTTTCTCTCTCTCTCGACAGCCTGTTTCTGCTCTCTCTCTGGTTGCCAGCCTCTCTCGGCAACCTCTCTATGTTAAAAAATAATACGACTTTATGTTATTTACAAATAATGCAATTTATATAATATAAATTAAAAAATAATACGACATTATGTTATTTGTTAGGGAAAGGAAAAACTCCACAATTAGTGGAGGAAGACAATACAAGTGAATGGGGTTCTTTGGAGGATGACCCATCTGATGATGAGAGAGATTTTGACCCAAGCTTCATGCCGCTAGACACAAATGATAGATTTTTTAGGGATTAATTATCAATAGTTTTTTGAACATACTGTGAATTATGAAGAAATGAATGTATTTTGGATTTAACATGTTTTTATTATTATGATATTATGATTTTAATTATTTTTTCGATTTTCGGATCGAGGCGCCCGCCTCGCCGCCTCGCTCCTCAATGGCTGGCCGCCACTTATTTTAAAACATTGGTACTGAGTTCGAATCCAGTGGGTGTGTTTCTTGTAAGATCCTGAGACAGCCGGAGATTTTACCTACTCCGCTTAAGTCCGGGAGAGGTGATTAGCAGTGGAGTTTCCAAACGATTTCTGGGGAAAAAAAAAAAAAAAACTTGTAACAATCAGTATCCAATCTGATTTCATTAAAAAAAATGTGAATGAAATTGTTGGGTCCTTGATTACTTCAATCAAGTACATGGAAATTATTGAGACATAAATGAAGAGTACTTAAGGACATTGTTGTTGTTTGGGTGTCTAGACTTAAGGGTAGGCAGGTAGCTGGATCTTATACTGAAGTCTGTCTGTAGTTGAGACATAAATGAAGAGTAATTAAGGACGTTAACAGTGTTGTGGAGCAAAATTGAATTCGGCTCCGTACATTCATTGACAACTTGTTTATGAATTATGGCCATTCGACATTCGTATTTCAAAACCAAATTTAAGTTTTTCAGGAAAAAACTTTTCGTTGGTACTTTCAATTTTCACATAACATATTCGAGCTCTATTTGGATTAGCTGTTAATTTTTAGTGATTTGTGATAGGGTTCATTTAATTCGCCTTGAGGGGACAACGATTTTGATTTGAAATCGAAATCGAAATTTTTTGGTTATGTTAAGGTTCATCCAAACCGAGGTGGAACCGTTTTAATTTTTTTTTTTTAAATCATTTTTAAAATTAAAAAAAGAAACCAGAATAGAACCGAAATCGAATTAGAACCGTTCGGTTCGATTTCAGTTCCACATTTATGTGGAACTGGGAACCGACCGATCCGGTTCGGTTCGGAACCAAACCGGACAGATGGCCACCTCTAAATTCGCCCATCAAAATGATTTCATAAACAGTTTTGGGTTCAAAGCGACTTCATCCTGGGAAATGGATTGCCGAAGAGAGGGAGATCGCAAGAAAGCCCAAAAACAATGGGCTTTGCTAAATGGACCGGTCCACTAGTTTTAATGGAAAATAAAAGTTGGACCAAGCTCAATAATATATTGGGAGAAAGAAAAGAAGAAACAATAGCACGAACACAAAGGAACATAAAAACAGATCCCACAAAGCAATTTAAGCTATACATGGAACGGGATGAGCCTCATTCTAACTCAAAATTTAGAAAAATAAAAATCATAATGACTACCAACAATATGTTTTTTCCTGAGAAAAAGATACATCAACCATTGATATCCATTTTCCAGGACATGACAAAATTTTTGCCCACCGGAAAATGAGACCCTTAACTCCTACCATCACAGTCTTTTGCACATCTTCCTTCCTGCTCATTCAAGTTAGCATTTACGGTGCTTCCACTAAGCTCAAGTGTGGATGCCTGGCCACTTCCACCTAATCACAAAACAATTACACTATCAATAACCCAACCCTTCACACTTCCATTGCTAACTGTGGAGTATCCGTTTCCAAGTTTCATCTCAGGAAGCTCATCACCATTCACCATCATCAAGGCAAAGGTTTCCTTCGAAATTAGTCCACCTTGCTGCATTGGTAGGATGGAATTCTGGTACAAATGCACATTAACCACGTGTAAAGGTGCATCGAGTGTAACATATTTCCCCTCTTTTGATGAAATGGCTTGTGTCATCTCAAAAACATTGTACCAACTACCTGGGGGGAAAGAGTGCTTTAACCTCCGTCTTTCCCTCCTTGAGAAACCATGCAAGGATTGGGTGCCACTATCTGAAATGAGTAATTTTCTAACAACACAATATCAATAATATTATAATACAACATTATCAATGATATTTTTGACAAGAAAATATCATTAATATATTGATACTAAAACATCATTATAATATTAATACATTTTTAAGTATCAATATTTTATGTTACCATTTAGTGTTAGTAAATTATGTTACCATGTTATCAGATTTTTTTTCAACAAAAAATTAAATATATACCTTCTTTTTTTTTTTTTTTTTTTTTTTTTTTTTTTTTTATTTAAACTAAGATAACCAAACATCATATAGTTTGAAATCTAAATTCATATAAGTATCTCAGAAATTCAACATTCTCATAAAAGTCGGGTAAAATAATATACTGATTCCAAACTAAACACAATATTCTTAGTTATATGGCCATTAGCCAATAATTCCAACAAAAATATTAAATAAGTATTCAATTAATACAAAAGTAACTATCACCACTGATCCAAAATCCCACTTCCAACATACACTATCCGCCTTTCTAGCAACTTTATTTCTGTAAAAAAAAAAAAGTATATTAAATTGCAAACTTGGTATGTAAAAATGAATTCGCGGGAGAGTATTGAGATGAGGTTGCCGGAGAAGGAGCACAACTTGCGGCTGGATAAAAGAAAAAAGATAATCAGAAGAATGTAAACTTCATTTTCACCAATTTCAGCCCACACCACTCGAGGCGCCGTCAAGTTGGCCATAGCATTGGGCTGGGCAAGGTATGTAGCTGTTCAATAATCTCGTACAAGTTGGCTTTCAATCGATCGACGCGAGAACCATCAATGTGGCCATTTCTGAGTTACTTAGTTACTTTTTGATTAGTCTGCATTCTTCCCTAACCCAACACGCTGCTATGATGGCTGCAACCGAAAAAGTGTTAGCGTGATGCATATATGCATGCAATACATGACATGCTCAATCATAAGCATATATCCTTTCAACTTTATTTCTCTCACACATGTGATAAGTCCAATATCTTTCCTAGGTTTGGTTTAACTTATGTACCAACATGGGGTACACAAACTCATTTTCTCCTATGCTATAAGGTAAACCCTAACTATTTTGGTTCATTTCCATCGTTGAAAGACAAAGGGCGCCCATTTGTAAGTGACTAATCCTAATATGAGGATCGTGCTATTGTTTACAAACAATGAATTGGAATCTAATAATCATGGTTATTTGGGATAGGCCTTGAAATATTTTAGAATATCTAAATGGGCCAAAACAAGACGTATTTTTCTGGATGAAAGCCAATACGGGTATCAGACTCATGTTTTTGGCACTCTTGGACCATAATCAAATATTCTAAGCCCAACAAGGTTTTCATATAATTTGGCCCATTGACATTTCAAAGTATTTAACCAAATTATCATGAAATACAAACTTGGCCCAGACCCAACAAGTTTATAATTCATGGTAAAAAAATCAAATGACTTCAAATGGTCAGGGCCCAAAGCAAGCATTAGAGATAATTATTCCTATAGGGAAGCAACTATTGCCTCATATATCTTGGGTTCGAGTCCAAAAGAAAGCCTTCTAATTCTTTTTTTAAAAGTTTCTAATGATACCTTATTGTCAGTAATTTCTAATGTTAAATTTACTATTACCTTGATTTTTTTTAAAAAAAAAAAGTGAAAATTGATACTTTTGTCTCATTTTACTGATATTTTTTTGAAAAGTATCACTAACAAAGTGTCAGAAAAACTCATTTTTGGCGTAGTGTGCTCTCATCATAACACTCGGCATAATTTGGGAATGAGAAGAAAAGTGGCCTGGCTATTGGAGCTCCACTCATAAGAGCTTCGTAGTTCAACGTGTAAAGGAAAGGAAGAAGTATAGCTCAAACCCAGAGCATTTCGGACAGACTCCGCTACTGACTCCCACTGATAAAGCTCCTGTCTTGAGGAGACAAAGCTTGCATGATCCCTTAGAATGCACCTGCTTCTATCCATCGGTTACAAAGCTCTTCTGTTGGAGCAGGATAGAACCCACATATATCAGACCCAAAGCTCTTGCCTTTATGCCCTTGAAGGGCTTTGTGAGTTGCAATGGCTTGAGGGAATCCATAAAGACTGTGAGCATCATTCTCCAAAACACCATTCTAGTGATATGCACTAGTGGCAATGGTTTTGAACCAACCCTATCGCCACCTGCAATCCTGAAGCATTTATCTTGTTAGGAGGAACGTCCCATCTTGTTTTGGTTATGTTCTTGCAGTCCAAGCAACATACCCAAGCAGGTCCAGTCCCGGGACATTGCTTTCCATCTGGTATTTTGCAAAAATAAGTCCCTTTGGTATTATTGACATTGCTTGCAGTCCAATAATTTGATGATCGGAGTTAGATGTATGCAAATTTTTGATGGTATATGAAATTAAGTAAGAAAATTTTTAATGGTATATGATAGTTGAAGATTAAAATTTTGGGGGAATTGAAAATTTAAAAATTAGCGACGGAATAATGATTCCGTTTCTATTTAGCGATGAAAATTCCGTCGCTAATTTTTTTTTTAAAAAAAAATGGCGCCAAAGATTAAAATTTTGGGAGAATTGAAAATTTTAAAAAGTAGCGATAGAATATTGATTCCGTTTCTATTTAACAACGGATTACGACGGAATTTCCATCGCAATTTTAAAAAAAAAATGTCGGCAAAGATTAAAATTTTTGGGGAATTAAAAATTCGTAAAAATTAGTGATGAAAAAGTGATTATGTTTCTATTTAGCAACGAATTAGCGACGAAAATTCCGTTTCTATTTAAAAATAGTTTTTCAAATTAAAAATTAAAAATTAAATAAAATTTAAAATTAACAACGGAAAAAAAATTTCGTTACTAATTAGCGACATATTTATGTGTCCATTGTTATTAGCAACATATTATATTCTGTCACTAATTTTTTGTCGCTAATTAGCAACGTAAATTCCGTTTCTAACTAAAAATGATTTTTCAAATTAGAAATAAAAATAAAAATTTAAAATTAACGATGGAAAATAAATTCCGTCACTAATTAAATCAGTTGCTAATTAGTGACAAATTTCCTAGTTTGTCTCTAATTATAGACGAAATTTGAGAAGGACCTAATTTTCGTCGCTAATTTCATCACAAATTCTGTCGCTAAATTCTCGCCATTTTCAGGGATGAATTTTTTTTTTATTTTTTTGTTGCTAAATTCCGTAGCTAATTTCATTATCAGTTTCAAGTCCGTCTCTAAATTTTGAAACATAATATTTCATCGCTAAAACTGCAGTTTCTTATATTGTGTCAATCCAAAAGCCATCCACAAGGACAAGTTCATGAAAGTGGGGAATTTCATCACCCCATCATGAAACGATTTTTGGATTGAGGAAGTTAGGAAAATTGACAGCCTCTGGCCAAACTTGAGCCAAGTAGAGCTTGTAGGAAAATTTTCTAAATATGATGTATAAATATATATATATATATATATATATATATGTACACATAGGAGATGAAAGGATATAATCCTGAAGTGAAAAGATTAAACCTTTGGATTTAATGGGAATGATATGTTCTTTAAGGGGAAAGAACATAACTTTTAGGGTGAAAGGATTCCATAGAGGGTTATAACCCTTAAAGAATTGCATTTGTTGATATAATGGTACATTTTCAAAAGTAACATTCCATGTCTATAAATAAGGCCTTGGATTCTCATTTCACTTACTTAATTTTTTCCATAAAATTCTCTCACAAGTCTTAGGCATGTTAGGAAAGTCTTAAGTTTTCATAATCAATAGAGTTTTCACCATTTGTCATTGTTTAAGATCTTAGAGAAAAGAGTGCCCATTCTACAAGAAGCAATCAAGTAATCCTGTGAGAATGTTAGGCACAAGGAATCCGTAGAGCACCGAGGCGAGGTTAACAAGTTCTTAAGGACAGATGCAACTCGACTTGGTTTAAGAATCATCTTCTTCTTCAACACATTTCAGGTTTTTTTTTCTTGTTTTTCCAAGTTCTATGTTCATGTTTAATAATAAGAATTTTGATTGTATGATGCATGTTAAATTTATTTAATAACACCTATAGAACAACAATCTTAAGAACTTATTAATTTACAAGTGTTGTTAAATCTAATTTTATATGTTTCAATATTCTTCTTCCGGGAAAATATATTCTGTGCATGAAAATTACTTAGGGGCGTTCGAACGCCCGATGAACGCGTTGGCGAAAATCCTAAATTATACAGTTTCATTCGAACACGTCTTCAAACACCAGTCCTCTGGAAAGTCTTGTTCGAACGTGTTTTCAAACGCTACACGAACATGAACTCACTGGAAAGTTTCGTTCGAACGGCTGAACGAACGTGACACTAACGCATGACAATCCTAAAATTTTTAGATTTAAAAATAATAACATAAACTTAGATCATCTATATTATATTGATAATTATCTTATGTTATATATGTTATAGCTATGGAATTGGCATTATAGAATATACATATAGCAATATTAACTTAGTAAAATCATATGTTGAATTTTATAAACTTGGTAGTATTGGTTTAAGTTAATATTAGGATATTCAATTATCACAAGCATACACCTAGTCAATAATGTGATAAAGTTAAAAATTATTTATTGCATACTTGGTTGAGAGTTAAAAGTGTAATTATACATAAGTAATTCCATCCAAGCTTGATTGAAGTTAGATTTATATACACATTTATTGAAATATTATTGTACTTGTGAATTGAAGTGTAACACTAAGATTGAACGTCTAAGATATTCTATTGAGAAAGTGATTAAGGAAATTCAGTCAACAATATTAGGGATATGCCCTATACCCAACTTGTGGATGGGCTATATGTACATGTATTTGTAATATTTTCATTAATTAATAAAATGACAATATTTATTATACGTGTCTTACATAAATTATATGAATCATCAAACACTGTAATAAAGCCCTTGGAGTAATAAGATGATGGCTTCCACGCCTTATGAGAATCATTACTCTCAAACGTTCCTAGTCATAGTTTTGTGAATAATCTGGGCGTTCATAAAGCGGAGAGACTATCATGATGATATGATCCGCCCTTAAGTGGGGTAGCCGATCTCATAGGCTACTAGCGGAGATCCGTTCGCTTGGTGTATCACATGGATGCATGAGTTGCTCATATACATCGAAGTGACCGCCGAAAGTTTTCATATGGAGTGTTTATCCCATGTGTCTGTGAGAACTTTCATGTATCGATTATATGACTAGTCCTTAGACTTGAGGCCTTTACAATCTTATGTGTGGATTAAATAACTTTGACATTCTCCTTCCCCGGTTCAAAAGATCCGGTCATAAGGGTAAGATTGGGTCATTTGTTTAAACACATGAAGTTTGTAAAGATACAACAGAGAATCGCCACTCTCTCGGATAATATTTTCTTATAAGAGTAGTATTCCATTTCACGAGTTGATATGTGTGATCAGTGCTTGAGACTGTGGCCGCAGCGGAAGAATCATGTGAGATTCTTGGGTTAGCATGATTCATGACACTATCAACATCATACATTTGACCATATGGGTAGAAACTTTCCGTACCCTAGGTCAATAGGTGGGGATACAGTGAGGCGAGAGACCGTATCATATGTAAATTGCATACAGAATGGGTATATATCTTTCCTTCTCATTTGGGGGCCTTGGCATGTTCCTAGATGTCAACCTTGGTTATTGAAATCGAACGACCATCTGGTCGGAGGATAATTTATGTTCGATTAAATTATCACGATTCATTTCATGTCCAACTTGAGGGGAACCCAAAATGTCACAGACAACAAAGTCGAAATCAATGGTTAACAATGCACGGTACAAATTTAACAGCATATATGATTGCTGTAGGAATTATTCATAAATGGTTCAATGTGTTTAATTATTGAACGTATCATTTATGAGGTTCCATAGTGGATTAGGGATTGGTGAAAGACGATAGGGGCACTTTGGGAATTGGAATAAAAAAAAATGTGAATAGTAATGTAAATAGTAATTTTTTTTAATTTGTTATTTGTTTTGAATTCCAATTCGGCCCAAACTCTTATTAGGGTTTTATAATCTCATTAAACCACTAAATTAAGATCCAATGGCTAAGATTAAATTAGCTTTTATCCCACATCAGATTCTTAAATTTTGTTGTCTTTGGAGCACCTATATAAACCCAATGAATTCTTTACAAATTTATGCACCAAACCTTTCATATCTTGGGTTTATATAAGTGAGCAACTCTAAATTTTAAGAGTAAGCCACTGATTTTGAGGATCCTTAAGTTTAATTGACTAAAGGAACCTCGAGTTAAAAGTTGTGAAGTATTTGCCTAGGCTAGCACCAAGGGCAAAATACCTGTGCACTCAAGGTGTAGTCTTGCCGTTGAGTTTTGGCTTTGGTGTGTGCATCTTTGGAGAATACACACTTGAGTGGCTCTTTGGAACGTGGAAGAGCTTGCTGAGTTCAAGAAAAGCTTGTAGATTGGAGGGAGGACTGAAGGAGTCTTCGGTTCAAGTAAGTCTTTTTCTTTCTTTATTTTAATTAGAGTTCTTATGATAGTTAGCATGTTTAGGTTTATGTTCTTTGCATATTTTATGAGTTTTTATGCTTAGGATATATAGTAACATGCCTAGGCTTGCAGAATAATCAAAACAAATGGGTCTTGGGCAAATGGATAGCGGCATCATAATTTAATTTAATTAATTTTCCTCTGCGCACTCGCGGCCGCTTCCCAACAGTGATATCAGCGCGCCGTTTTTATTTTGATTAGATCTCTCTCATTTGAACTCGAAATTGGGTGTGTAAAAGCTCGTTGGAAAGCTAACACCATGAAATTACTTTTAGGAACAAGTTTTGCATGATTTGGTTATGATTTGAATTGCATTTAAAGTTCATATATCTGTAAAAAAATGTGAATAGTAAATTTATTTGAATAAAATAAAATGCAATATCATAATTAAATATTAATCAAAGTTATTTAATGCCTAAAATAATTCCAACATAGTAAAACTCATATGCTTGATGATTCTATGTATGATTAGAATTGGCATGATTATTTTAGGGTGCAAACATATAGAGATTTTCTAAGGAAATAGAGAGTGTATTGCTTATCCCTTAGCTAAGTAATTATTCCATGATGAACTTAGAGATTTATTACCTTTAAGGCTAATAAATATAAATCACTTGTTTATAATAAAAGACATTATAAAAGATATAAGTGGGGTGGGACCAAGACATTAATAAAACTTTCTAAACTAAAATTAATTTAACCAAAGGTATTACTAGAGTTAGATAATGATTTGGTGTCTTCCTTCACTCACTACCTTTTTATAGCCAAAAGGAAAAGTTGTGAAGACATCTAGATAATCATTTACTCAAAGCTTACCTTAAAGCATATTTAAAGTGTTAGATTAATTTGGAGGATCTATTGTTTATTCATGTCACCAAAGCAATAAGAGCCTAAGAGGTAAGGGTATTTAAGAGAGTTTGTTCCACCCCCCCTCTGGGGAATTTTCAATGGAGGAATCCATTTGACAGTTATTCACTTAAACTTGCTAAAATACTCAATAATAATTTAAGTCTAAAATTTGCCTCCCATTGTAAAGTATAGACCCAAAGGGCTTAAACCGTATTGGCAGGACTAGGCTTTACCAGACTGACCAATACCAATTTGTCCCTAAATCGTACTATTAACAATTGTTTGACTTTTCTGAGTCATAAGACGCATCGACCCTTAGACGTGGTCTTATAACTTAGTGGCAAAGATTGGGTGTCCACGAGGACTAGTATAAGCTATGGCATGTTTGATTGCCCAACCCAATGATCAAGGAATTGTGATTTATATCATAAATTGGTTGGGAACCTACCTAATTATCGTATTTTATAACGACCGGCCGTAGTCAGAGTTATGAAATGATGATAATGGGATCCTTGCCCACAAGAAATCCATCATATTGGGGTTGATGCGATTTACTTAAAATTTTAAAACAATTGAGTGAGAGCAACTTCATAATATTAAAAGCCAATGTTATTATGAAACATTAATGAAAACATATTCCTAATTTTAACATTCTCTCTTGATAGGTGGGTTAAAATATTTCACAAACATTCAAATGGAAAACAGAGTATCACTTCGTTCCATCCTTGATGAGCATAAGCTCAAAGGGGACAACTACAATGACTGGTTTAGAAACTTTAAAATTTTCTTACGACAAGAAAATATTTTCTATGTTCTTGAAAGACCATTTCCCTTTGAACCAGCAGAAGATGTTGACCAAAATACATTTGATGTTTGGAAGAAACACGTCGATGATGATAAGCAAGCAGTTTTCATAATGCTTGGCTCTATATCGGACGAACTTCAGAAAGCTCACGAAGATATGGATGCTCAAACCATCATCTTTCACTTGAAGGAGTTATATGCAACTTCCGTTCATACTGTGAGATTCCAAGTGTCATGTGCTTTATTCCAAACAAGGTATAAGGAAGGATCTGTTAGTGGAATGTGCTTAAGATGATTGGCTACATTGAAAAATTCGCCAACCTCGAGTTCATCATGGATCATGAGATAGGTCACGATCTAATTCTTCAGTCCTTACCAAAAGACTTCTCTAACTTTATTATGCAGTTTCATCTATCTGATAAAGAAGCTACTTTAGCAGAATTGCACAATCTGATAAAGCAAGCAGAGAAGGACTTGAAACGGGAGCTTAAAACCTCCATCATGCTTACGGGTACGGACCTGAAGCCACGAGGCCCAAAGAAAAATAAGGGCAAGGCCAAAGCTTCAGATCACCTAAAGCCCAATGGTAAAGTGGAGAAGAAAAAAGGGAAAAGGGAAATATTTCTTTTGTGGAAAGAATGTTCATTGGAAGAAAGACTGCAGATCATTGAAAGCCAAGGAAGCTAGGGAAGCCCAAGAGGCCAAAAAGCCCAATGCTTCAGGTATGTTGTATATGATTGAACTATATTCTCAAAACTATGAACCTTCTACTTGGGTGTTTGACACCGGTTGTGGGACTCACTTGTGTAACAATGTGCAGGGCCTGAGAAATAGTAGGAGACTTCGTTATGGGGAGGTTGACTTACGCATGGATAATGGAGCAAAACTGGCTGCGTTGTGCGTGTGGACTTATTCATTAGTTTTTCCGAATGGTTTAGTTTTAGACTTATAAGATTGTGTTTATGTACATTCTCTAGTAAAGAACATCATTTCAATTTCTTCTTTATGTAATAAAGGCTTTTCATGCCTAATAAGTTGTAATGAATATTCTATTTATTTCAATGAAATAAAATTTGGAGATGGTATTTTGAATAATGGTATCTATGTCTTACAAACTAACAAATAATGTTCATCCTCTAATATATACAATGTTAACTCGAATAATCTCAATGAATCACTTCTATGGCACAGTCGCTTATGTCATATCAATGAAACAAGATTAACTAAGCTACATAAGGATGAGTATTTCAAACCCTTCAAATATAAACCTTATAGAACTAGTGAGTCTTGTTTACTTGGTAAAATGACCAAATTACACCTCAAAGGTAAAATACAACGTGCAGCGGAGACATTAGAACTCATACACTCTGATGTATGCGGACCAATGTCAGTTACCGCTAGAGGTGGATTCTCCTACTTCATTACCTTTATCGATGATCACTCGTGATATGGGTATGTGTACCTTATGCGGTACAAATCTGAAGCCTTTGAGAAATTCAAAAACTTCAAAGCTGAAGTAGAAAACCAGCTTAATAAAAGTATTAAGTCATTAAGGTCTGACCGATGTGGTGAATACTTAAGCAACGAATTTCATGATTACTTGAGAGAAAATGGCATTGTTTCCCAGTGGACTCCTCCGGGAACTCCCTAATGGGATCTCCGAAAGGAGAAATCGGACATTATTAGATATGGTCCGATCAATGATGCCAGACACGGATCTACCTCTTTCATTTTGGGGTCTTGCTTTAGAAACTGCAACACTACTGCTAAACCAAGTTCCTTTCAAGACTGTTAGTCAAACACCATATGAGTTATGGTATGGGAAACGTCTTAGTCTTAATTGTCTAAGAGTTTTGGGATGTGACGCATATATTAAGCTCACACAAGCTAACAAATTGGATGATAGGGCAATTAAATGTAAGTTTGTAGGATATGCCTTGAACTCAAGAGCATACGTGTTCTACGTCCCAAATGAACAAAGAACATTTGTCTCACGAAATGCTAAATTTCTAGAGAATGAATTTCTTCTCAAGAAATATAGTGGGAGTAGACTTGACCTCGATGAGGTATGAGAAGAAAAAACTAATATAGAACTAAACCTCAAGCCCCTCAAATGGGCAGCGACGGAACAACCACAAGGTTATGAACTTAGAAGGTCTGGTTATAAATAGTAACATGAATAGTAATGTGAATAGTAACATGAATAATAAAATTTTTTTATTTGTTATTTGTTTTGAATTCCAATTCGGCCCAAACTCTTATTAGGGTTTTATAATCTCATTAAACCACTAAATTAAGATCCAATGGCTAAGATTAAATTAGCTTTTATCCCACATCAGATTCTTAATTAATTTTGTTGTATTTGAAGCACCTATATAAACCCAATGAATTCTTTACAAATTTTTGCACCAAACCTTTCATATCTTGGGTTTATATAAGTGAGCAACTCTAAAGTTTAAGACTAAGCCTCTGATTTTGAGGATCCTTAAGTCTAATTGACTAGAGGAACCTCGAGTTAAGAGTTTTGAGGTATTTTCCTAGGCTAGCACCAATGGCAAAATACCCGTGCACTTAAGGTGTAGTCTTGCCGTTGAGTTTTGACTTTGGTGTGTGCATCTTTGGAGGCCACACACTTGGGTGGCTCTTTGGAACGTGGAAGAGCTTGCCGAGTTCGAGAAAAGCTTGTAGATTGGAGGGAGGACTGGATGAGTCTTCGGTTCAAGTAAGTCTTTTTCTTTGTTTATTTTAATTAGAGTTCTTATGATAGTTAGCATGTTTAGGTTTATGTTCTTTGCATATTTTATGAGTTTTTATGCCTAGGCTTGTAGAATAATCAAAATAAATAGGTCTTGGGCAAAGGGATAACGGCATCATAATTTAATTTATTTTACTTTCCGCTGCGCACTCGCAGTCGCTTCCCAAAAAACAAGGCGATAAAAGCCTAAGTGGGCATAGATTTAAGTGGTTATACCAGACCCCCTCGTCCTCTGAGAATTTTCCTTTATTTACTTATCATAAGAAACCTTAGTCATAAATTCAAGGACTTGTGTTATTTGGTACTATTATCCAAGATAAAAACAAGTGGACTCTTAGTGTAACACATAAATATGATCATAAAGTTGATTTATTTGTGATTTGTCTTGTGTCAATCATTTTCAGTTACACATGGCTAGTGGAAATATCACAGTACCGGTCGCTCATGGAGAGAAATCGAATACGTTTGGTAGAGCAAACTTCAAACAGTGGCAGAGAAAAATGTTATTCTACCTGACAACACTACAGTTGGCTAAGTATCTTAAAGATCCTCCGAGTTCTATGGAGGGAGAAACGAAAATAGTCAAGCAACTGCGAGTTGATACATGGTCGTCATGCGAATTATTGTGTAAGAAATATCTCTTGGGAGGGCTTTATAATACCTTATACAATGTGTATCAATGCATGATTTCTGTAAAGATTCTTTGGGAATCTCTTGAGAAGAAGTACAAAACAGAGGATGCCGGTCAAAAGAAATTTATTATGGGTAGATTCATGTACTATAAAATGGTAGTATCAATGACGGTAATGTCTCAGTTGGGTGAACTACAGTTGATTATTCATGAAATTTTGGATGAAGGAATGAAACTCTGCGATACGTTTCAAGTTACCACAATTATTGAAAAGTTACCTTCATCATGGAAGGACTTCACTAGTTATCTGAAACACAAAAAGAAACAAATGAGTCTTGAATATTTGTGCGTTTGATTGAGGATCGAAGAGGACGATAGGAAGTTAGAGAAGGCTAGCTACAAGACTATGGAGTCTAAGGCCAATATCGTAAAGGGTGGAAATGGTAGTAAAAAGAGGAAGAATAATTGAGCTGATTCTTCCCAATCAAATAAGAAGTTCAAGGGGAAGTGTTACATATGTGGGAAAATCCGTCACATGTTAAATGATTGCAGAAATAAAAAGTCTCAGGACAAAGGCATGAAAAAGAAAAATGAGGCCCATGTTACTGAAAATGAGCAATTAACTGATAAGATCTCAGAGTTGAACTTCTCAGCAGTTGTAACTGAAGCTAACTTGGTTGGGAACCCAAAACAATAGTGGATAGACACTGGGGCTACTAGCCATATATATGTAGATAGCAAGATGTTTTCTTCATATCAGAAGGTCGATGGTGGCGATCATCTAACTATGGGAAACTCGTCGACATCCAAAGTGGTTGGATATGGCACAATGGTTCTGAAGATGACATACGGGAAAGAGCTTACATTGAAGAATGTTTTGCATGTTTCTGATATTCGGAAGAACTTAGTTTTGGGCTCACTCCTTAGCAAAAATGGTTTTAAGCTTGTATTTATTTCTGTCAAGTTTGTACTGTCTAAAAACATTGTCTATATTGGAAAAGGATACCCCACTGAGGGCCTTTCAAGTTCAATGTAACGACTGTCAATCGATACAATGCTAATAATAATAAAGCTGCATCTTCTGCGTATATTATTGAGTCATAAAATATTTGGCATGGTAGGTTGGGGCATGTTAATTATGATACAATGCGTAAATTAATTAACATGGACCGTATACCTAAATTTACAATAGATAACCAACATAAATGTGAAGCATGTGTTGAAGCAAAAATGAATAAAGCATCGTTTAATTCCATAGAATGAAGTTCTGAACCTTTGGAACTTATACACACTGATGTGTGTGATATGAATGTTGTGTAAAAAAGAGGCGGTAAAAAATACTTTGTTACTTTTATCGATAATAACACAAGATTCTGCTATGTGTATTTACTGAGGAGCAAATATGAAGCTATTGAGAGCCTTATACACTATAAAACGAAGTTGAAAATCAACTTGGCGAGAAAATCAAAAGAATAAGGAGTGGTAGGGAAGGTGAATATGTGTCACTATTCATTGAATATTGTTCAAATCATGGAATTATTCACGAAACTACACCTCCTTATTCTCCTCAACAAAATTGGATTGCGGAACGCAAAAATCAAACGTTGAAGGAAATAATGAATGCCATGTTGACAACCCCTGGATTACCCCAGAACTTGTGGGGGGGGGGAAGCCTTGCTTTCCGCCAACTATGTTATGAACAAGTTACCTCACAAAAGATTGGACAAGACACCATATGAATTGTGGAAAGGTCACGCACATTCCTATAAATATATGAAAATGTGGGGGTGTCTCACAAAAGTAATGGTTCATAAACCTAAGAAGGTGTGAATAGGACTAAAAACTATTGATTACATATTTATTAGATATGCTCACAACAGTAGTGCATATCGATTCTTGGTACATAAGTCCGAAATTCCTGACATCAATCCAAATATGATAATTGAGTCAAGGAATGCCACATTCTTTGAAGAGACATCTCATTGTAAAGAAAAATAAAGAACGAAGTCTCTCAAAAGAACCATTGATATTGCTACTAGTAATGATCAAGTTAACCAAGAATCCGATCAGCATGAAAATATTGAGGAAAATAAACCTAAACGTAGCAAAAGAGCAAGAACGTCTAAGTCATTTGGACCTGATTTTCTGACATACCTGTTAGAAAATGAGCCTCAAAGCTATAAAGAAGAAACGTCTTATTCGGAGGTACCTTTGTGGAAAGAGGCTATCAATAGTGAAATGGTATTACAGAATAGTAAGCTTTTCAGAATTGGGATAAGACTGGAATTTTTGTCATATAAGAAAGGGGAGAATGATGGATGATAGTGACCCGTATGTTCTTTTCGCAACGCACCATTAAGGATAATGTATAGGATAACACAAGAAGAGACTAAGTACAACTTAGAGACGATCAAAGAAACTAAGAATACCAAAATTATATAGATCGAGACAACTCTTAACATAATAAGATTCGAGGGATAATTGA